>JAHKKF010531671.1:20442-53432 GCA_019740295.1 Labeo calbasu | reverse complement strand
TGTTTTGTTTAGTGATAGTTGTTCATGAGTCCCTTGTTTGTCCTGAACAGTTAATCTGCCCACTGTTCTTCAGAAAAATCTTTAGGTCCCACAAATTCTTTGATTTTTTAGCATTTTGTGTATTTGAACCTTTTCCAACAATGACTGTATGATTTTGAGATCCATCTTTTCACACTGAGGACAACTGAGGGACTTATATGCAACTATTCCAGAAGGTTCAAACACTCACTGATGCCTTAGAAGGAAAACGATGCATTAAGAGCGGGGGGTGAAAACTTTTGAAGAATGTGGATGAAGATGTGAATGAAGATGTGTATATTTTTCTTTTTTCTTAATGCATCATGTTTCTTTCTGACGCATCAACGAATGTTTGAACCTTCTGTAATAGTTGCATTTGAGTCCCTCAGTTGTCCTCAATGTGAAAAGATGGATCTCAAAATCATACAGTCATTGTTGGAAAGGGTACACAAAAATGCTGAAAACAGCAGGCAGTTTAACTGTTCAGGACATGAACAACTATCACTAAACAAAATACACAGCTGTGGATCATTCAGGTAACAACACAGTATTCAAGTGTATGTAAACATTTGAGCGGGTCATTTTTATAAATTCAACTATTGTTTTCTCTTGTGGACTATATGTAAACATCTTTTATGTAAAATATCTTATTCAGGTCAGTACTAAATAAAAAATAACATGCATTTTGTTTGATCCCTCTTATTTTGCTAAAATTATTAACATTTCGCAGATTCTGCAAGGTGTATGTAAACTTTTGACTTCAACTGTATTTTAACAATGTCCTTACTACCTTTCTGGGCCTTGAATGTGGTAGTTGCGTTGCTGTTTATGCAGGGTCAGAAAGCTCTCGGATTTCATCAAAAGTTGTTCAAAAATTTGTTTTACAAAGATGAACGAAGGTCTTACGGGTTCGGAACGACATGAGTATGAGGAATTAATGACAGAATTTCATTTCTGAGTGAACTAACCCTTTAAGACTATATAGCACTACATCCTAAATGTAATGCTTGTGAGATTCCCCAAAGGTTTTTCATTGTTCTAGCAAGTTTGTCTTGCAGACCTGAGGTTAATGGGTTCATTTGGCTGACTTCAGCTTTCTGATCTGGAATGTCAAAAGTAAGGTGTATAAAGCATAGCTCAACTCATCCATTCGTGAAGCACCATATGACCTGGATGAATCAGATGGCTCCAAGTAACCTTCAGTTAGACATACTCTGACAGCTTGTGCTGTGGAAACTCAGAAGAATGTCAGCCCAATTTGTGCAGGACCTTTAATGTGCTGTGAGTCATTTGAAAATCTTGAAGCTGGAGGTTCCAGTCCTGAACAGCGTAAACAATATGGCACTTTTAATATTGCTCTGTTTGTGAGCAGCCTGACATTGGCTTATGCAATTGTATAATTTGGTTGGTAGACTGAACACTCTGTTAGACTGAGCAACATTTGTGTCTGTCACTAAATACTCTTGAGACCAATAATCATTATTACTCAAGAAAATTAAATTCTCATGCCCACGCTTTGCTTCAAAGAAGAAACAACTTGTGATAGGCAAGCGATCAAACGTTAATGGTCTTGATATCAAAGTCCTCCATGCAAACAGAGAGTCTGTTCAAAGGTAGTGGGAGTGTGTTTGGTATCATCTATGTGTTGTTCTGATGAACACAATATTAGATAGTGTGCCATATTCGCACACTCCTCCGGCAGCCTGTTAAGTTCAAAGCATTCATAGGATAGCAACAACAGATGCAGGCCTTTCTTTGAGTACTGAAGACCACATTCTGGTTTAAGTTCCACCCATGTTGATAAATAATTAACTGCTGGCCTTTCTCAGCCCAGTTTAATATGACAAAAAAAGAAACGTCTGCCACACTTCCTGGCCTTTGAGGGATAAGTGCTAAAGAATAGCATTTCCCCGGCTTCAATACTGCGTGCTACTTCAAACACAAGTAAAAACGGAAACAATTTCATTCACGCCTGCAGTCAAATATACAGGGTTTTTTTCATGTAAATGTGTACAGGACAAGCGTTTTTGATGTTTTTAGTGTCTCACATGCTTGCCTTTTCAAGACACTGAATGTGAAAGAATTTTCAGCTTTATAAAAACAAATTTTGAGCTAGAATGGTTTCTTTGTGAAATTGAGTTGTCTCGTTTATTGATAGATTGTCTCAAAGCAGCTTCACAGTAATAAGAAAATAACAGCATTGCTGTTGTTTAGTTACAAAATTAATACAACTGCAGCGAAAAAGTAGTTCTAAAAAGACGATAGTTTCATTATTCAGCGCAATTATTTTATAACTGTCAATTTTGCAAAGTTCATTAGTTATGAGGTGCTCACTTCAGCTATAAAACAACTCTACAGAAGGCAACTGTTAGTATTCAGTTTAAGTCAGTTTAGTGTTAATTCAATTCAGTTTTATAGGCTGTGTTCACACTGCAGGCAAATGTGTCTCAAATCCGATTTTTTGTTCATATGTGACTCAGATCTGTTTTTGTCACGACAGTGTGAACACCACAAACCACATGGAATCTGATCTTTTCAATTTCGATTTGTGCCACTTCCATATGTAGAACTAAATCCGATGCAGGTCAGATGTCATAAATATCAAAATTCATGCGATATTACATCACTCCTAGATCAACATTCATCACGATTCTGTGCTCATGAGAGTCACTTCACAGATTTGACATACCCAAAATTATCAAGACAGTTGTGAAGTCAGTGGATGTACAGTGATTTGTCAGAACTCATTACAGTGACAACCCAATATCAGCCATTCTACAGAACTGGTCCAAACTGCTGTCCCACAACCAAAAAACACAATTAAAAGTATTCAAATCTTAGATTTTTACTAAGATTCTTCTATTATCTATTGAAACCCACAATAATATTTAAAATACTAGTAAGCTTAATATATATAAAATCATAATTTATTGGGTACTTTCAACTGGGAGATGGCTGCCCCGTAACCTAACCCCTAAATTTCAAGTTATGGAAATGATGTTGAAATAATTTGTATTTTTTTCATGTCACTTGTTGTCCTATAAAATTGTCACTACCGAAACATGTCACAGTTTCTGTAGTGACAAAAAGGAACACATAATCCTCATATTTAGGGGAAATAAACCAAATTTTAGTACTGTTATGCAAATTTTTTGTATTTTAGTATGTTTTAGTAGTGTTTTAGTATGCAAGTTAAAATGCAAGTCAGTCACTACCGAAACATGGCATGTTATAATAGTTTTTGTTTCCATGTATATTTAAACTAATGAAACCTTAACTTTGAAATCAGTATGATCAACTTTTTGCCTTTTACAAAGAAAAACTGGATTCAAAATACAACAAATCTCATGAATTACACTTGAAATATTGTTGAAAATATAATTGATTTACCGAAAAATAAATAAATAAAATAGCAAAAAATTATATTTTAAATGTAGATGTAAGCAAAATCTTAATAGGTCAATATAACTCCTACAGGACAGTGTAGGTAAGGCAGGAAATGCATCTGCTCTAATAAATTCGCACAGCGCTTCCATTTGGATTTATCCGAGCGGATAAATGGTCCGTGTGGCATGGCTTAATGAGGAATGCTGTTTTGTTCCACTTTTGCCGCATAAACGTTATATTAAACATTTATCAAGGAAATTTATATTGCGATAATTATCGTTATCGTTTTATCGCCCAGTCCTACGTCAAAGATGTTAGTCTAGAGCAGGGTTCCTAAATTTAGCCCAAACCCTGATTAAGCTCCCCTACCAGTCTTTTTTAGTAATTCTGAAGACTTTGATTAGCTTGCTCAGGTTTCTTTGATTAGAGCTGAACTTTGCAGGGCGAAGGATTTGAGGAATCCTGGTCTAGGGCATGCCAATGGCTACATAAACAATTTAAACTTTTCCTCTGACTATTGATTTTAGTGAAGTGAAGGTGGTGGCATTCCTCTGCCCATGTACACACGTTATTGCTCTCTGAAGGAAAAGCTGATCAAAGAATCTGAGAGTCCAACCTTGATCAAAATGCTTCATGGAGACCCAACACTTCAATTCTGCAGTGGTCATTTCTAAGAAATGACTGGTTTTACTTAGGTTTCTCTCCAGTTGTGTTCCAAATACTTTGAGGTTCATGCTCCTGGCTATATGCTTTTCTAGTCTAATGAATTCCTTATGAAGAAAACATGGGCAATGGGAGAGTGAGCCATTGAAAACACCATTTACATTTACCAATTGGTTTCTCCATAGACATTTCCTCTCTAAATATAGAATTTCCACCAAGATTTACCATAATAACAGGTCTTATTTTAGTAACTACTAGAACTGAGCAGATGCTTAAACAGAGCTGAGTTCGTTTATCATAACGTTATTTGTAGCTACATAAAACTCATTTAAGCAACAAGCGTGTAAAGGAAAATACACTAATGGCTGGTGTTGCCAGTAAGTACTGACTTTTTTCAAGGCTCCAGTTGGTTTGTCTCTAGCATTTCTGTGTGTATATTGGTGCTTGAACCCTCTCTGTTAAGCTTTCATGACAGGAAATGGTCAGGACCTTACCACATGCACCGAAACCCACACCCACAAATAACACATTAGCCGGCTTGTGGTTTCCATTTGTATCGGATTGAAATGGTCTGCTGAAGGGTTAGCTTGTACTGAGTGTGGCTTGTTGCTATTAATACGCCCGTGACGGATACTGTGTTATGAGATTAATGGACAAGAAGTGCAAGAACAACAAGTAAATCTTTATGTAACGTTTAAAAAAGTGTCTTTCATAGGTTTACACAGGACGTCCTCTTGGGTTAGAAAAATGATTAAAATAAAACAGAGCACAGTGGTTTTCAAGATGCTTTTTTTTAAACTGGTTTTAATTTAACTTGCTTAGATCTTGTATGTTTTTCATTACACAACCATCATTCAGAAAAAGGAAAAATCCTGGCAGAAAATTTCCAGGATGTTTTCGATTAAGTTTACAGACAACGCTGAAACACAACGCAATGAATAATTCAAATACAGGTAAAAAAAAAAAAAATACACTGAAAATCTACTAACACGATACGTTGGGCTGAAATTCTTAAATTTCATCAATAAATTTAAATAGTAGGACATGAATGCAGTTAACCTGCGGTTACAAATGCATTAATAATGTTTTAATGCTTTAAAAACAAAATGTTCAGTATTTGCAAATGATTAATGGGTCAGTTTTATGGATTTGGCTTCCAGTGACTGTGTTTGCTTTGTTTAGAGCAAAAACAGGAATTTGTGTCTAAAATGTAAGTCAATTAATATTAACTTCTCGTTTACTGGACTTTTTTTATAAAATCAATATCATATTGTACTGATATGTGGAAAATAAACTGTAATCTGATAACTATATTGGATGATATAAATATAAAAGACATATAAAAGTCATACGGGGACATTTTTGACCCTGTTGTCTTGAACTTGGGGGGAATTCTAAATGTATTTTAATAGACTAAATCACGTTCTGAATAGCAGTAGTCTAACCTACATCTATGCGTTGATTAGATATACTTGATAATGTCAAATCTATGAAAGACCGTTTCTGCCACTACATTAAAAAAAAAGGTTATTGCGAATTTTTTTTTTCTCACAGTTCTGACATTTTTTCCTCAGAATTATTTTCTCAAAATATTTTTCCTGCGAATGCGAGTTTTTTATCTCGTAATTCAGACTTTTTTCTCAGTTACGAGTTTATATCTCACAATTCTGACTTTATTCTAAGCTATAAAGTCAGAATTGTGAGATATAAACTCAGATTTCTGAGAAAAAAAGTCCAAATTGTGAGATTATATTGCACTGTTCTGAGTGTCTCAGAATTGCGAATTTATTCTGACTTTATTTCTTAGAATTTCGGGTTTATATCTCCCAGTTCTTAGAAAAAAGGTGAGAATTGTAAGATAAAAAGTTGCATAAACCTTAATTTCTTTTATTCAGTGGCAGAAACAGGCTTCCGTACAAATCATATTCCGTTTAAACAACAATTACAATATTATCGTAGACGATCGTACACCCTTAGCAGACCAGTGCTGAAAAAAATCAGGATAAGGTTGGGTCTAAAAGTCTATAAGACATTAATATAATATACTATTTGTGACCCTGGACTACAAAAACAGTCGTAAGTAATGTGTATATTTGTAGCAATTGCCAATACTTTGTATGGGTCAAAATTATTGTTATTTTTACGCCAAAAATCATTAGGATATTAAGATCATGTTCCATGAAGCTATTTTGTAAATTATCAACTGTAAATATGCAAATGTAATTTTTGATTAGTAATATGCATTGCTAAGAACTTAATTTGTACAACTTTACTGAGTAAAAAACTTTTTTTTCTCATTAATTTGATTTTTTTTCCACTCTCAGATTCCAGATTTTCGAATAGTTATATCTTGGACAAATATTGTCCTATCCAAGTGGTTTTGTGGTACAGCGTCACATTTAGTCAAAATAAATTATAATCAAAACATTAAAAACAGATCAGTCATTCCAAAGACTAAAAAATTAATTTAGGCATCTGATATTCTAATATAACCTGATATAACTTTAAGTAAGAGTTAAATGACTGCAAACAATTGCCATCTAAATGTAAACTTAAAAATTGCATTTAAAAAACTAAACAAAAATATCTCTAATATCAGACAGTAACTGATATGACACCAATATATTGTGCATCCATGGGTATAATGACTCACTAATTGCTTATATTGAATATATTATTAATGTATATCACTTATTGAATGTCAGTAATTCAGGTGTCAGTTTACAAGCATCTCTCTTTACCGGTATGTAGGGAAAATAGTGTCATTGCACCAAAAAGGCTGTGCATCTGTCTCAGTGATAAAGGATATCCTTTCACAGAAGCTTGGCTTTGGGGGGGGGCGCAAACAAATAGAGAATCCCACCAGCCACAAATACGCACATAGCAGATGTGTTATCGTGAAACACTGCCGCCCTGTGTGCTCCTTAAGATCGCTGCCACAGCAACCCGACACCCGTTTAATGCTCAAGGCCAGATGTCCCTCGCACTTGAGCTTTTCTTGTTGCTTTCACTTCTCCATTAGTAAGACAATTGAGAAGCTACACTTTCACCGGATCCTCCTTTCGCTGCACGCATGTTAAGACGGCAACCGGACTTACCTGTGCTGATGAGAGGATGGCCCGCCACTGAGGTCACACTGGGACACACGTTAAGCTCCCTTGTTGTGAGGTCACTGGTTTTGTCGTTTTTTCCCACAGTCTCTGAGGACGTTTCTGCAGGGCTGCTCTTTGCAGCAGCTCCCTGAGAGTTGGGCTCCGCTCCAGGACTCTTGAGCCGGGCCACTGCTTGGCCAGTCGCTGATGCCCCGGGGGACTGTTTCAAACTCAGGCTTTGTAACTGAGACTGGGAGAGAGAGGATGTCAGTGCCCCCTGCTGGCCACGAACAGCCAAGTTTTGGACCTAAACAGAGAAAGACAGAAATGTCTTTGGTGGGGCGTCCAAAAAACAGCATACTTTGTTATAGAAGCAAGTCAAGTTAGGGTTACCTGTGCGCTGGTGGGCGGCGTGTTGATTGACAGCGCAGAGGCCTCCGGCTGAACTGCGGTGACGGAGGCAGCTGGGGTGAAGATAAGCTGAGGGGACAAAGGAACGGCTCGTCCTAGGCTCCTCGCTACTTGCACAAGATTGGTTTGCTGTGCCTGGAAATCACACCAAAAATGGCTGCTTTATACTAATGTATGAGTCACATTTATATAACAAATAGCAGGCTATCAGGTTTGACATCAGAGAGAGCACTTGAGCCATTTCAGCTGTTACAGTGCTGAAAGGACTGCATTTCAAATTCTGGCAGATCTCAAACAGCTCATTTACTGCTAATCAGTTCCTAGCCAAAACCTGTATTTGAGAAAATAGAGTTGATGTGCCAGCGAAAACATTTTCGTCAGCATCCTTAATGGGTTTTTCAAAAGAGCTGCAGCTGTGCCACGTTTACTATTTAAGGCCAAATGAAAAAGATGTTGTAAGATGGCAAGTATGAATACTACACACACACACACAGACAATTCAGGAGATGAAGTAAAAGCAGGACACTGTATAATGAAGTCAGATGCCAATTGCTTTTTTCCATTTTCAAGAAAATTACTATTTATTCATGAGCAAATCTTGGAGAAGACTGGCTAGTAACAGAGCATTTGACTCGGCATATCTGTATAACCCACACTACAGTGAGCGCAGCCATTAGGGGACCAAAATGATGCATTTATATTTAAGATTTGAAATGGGATCACTCCACAATTCAACACCGGGTGTATGGGTACTATGGCTATAATTTGGTGCCAAATTTATTACCAGAAGTTAGTTAAATATGACAAAATCTCCTTTTGGGCACATTTAGGGACATATTTTATTATTCTTATTTAATATATAATAAGTAAAATATTAACTTTTTTTAAAAAGAGGAAGCTCATGATTGAATGAGTGTGGAGGTGAATTTTAAATAATTCTACTACTTCTGATTTGAGGGGATGCTGCTATTTTATTAACATGAAAACCGGGAATTTATTAATATATTACTTATAATATTAATATATTAGAAGTGTCTATTCTTTTTTTTGCCATTTCTCTAATGAAAATATTTGAATCAAAACAAATTTTAAGTCTTTTCGGGAAATATTGTAATTTCTTATATTACAATATTTAAGAAAAAATTTTAATATTTGTAGTTTCTTAAATGAAATCTTAATAAAATAAAATAATCTGTGGTCATTATAATAAGAATTACACTGCCGTTCAAAAGTTTTTTTTTGTTTTTTTTGAAAGAATTCTCTTATGCTCATCAAGGTTGCAAGTACTACTGAAATATTTTTACAGTTTAAAATAATAGTTTTCTATTTTAAAATATTTTAAAATATAATTTATTCCTGTGATACAAAGCTGAATTTTCACCATCATTACTACAGTCTTTGGTGTCACATGATCTTTTAGAAATCATTCTGATATGCTGATTTATTACTTTTATTATCAGTGTTGGAAACTGTTGTGCTGCTTAATATTTTTTGAAACCTGTAATTATTTTTTCAGGATTCTTTGATGAATAAAAAGTTACAAAGAACAGCATTTATTCAAAATAGAAATCTTTTCTAACAATATAAACCTTTGCTATCACTTTTTATCAATTTAACACATCCTTGGTGAATAAAAGTATTCATTTCTTTCAAAAACAAAAAGAATAAACATTTACTGACCGTAGACTTTCAAATGGTAGTTTATATTGTTGCAAAAGATTTGCATTTAAAATAAATGCTGTTTTTTAACGTTTCATTTATTGAAGAATTCTGAAAAAAATATCACAGGTTCCAACAAAATATTAAGCAGCAACTGTTTTCAACATTGATAATAATCGATATATTATTATGATTTCTAAAGGATCATGTGACTGGAGTATTACGATGCTTAAAGTTCATCTTTGCATCACGGGATTAAATTTTATGATATATTCACATAGGAGACAGTTCATTTACATTGAAATACTATTTCACAATATTACTGATTTTTCTGTTTTTTAAATGCAGCCTGAATGAGCATAAGAAATCTTACTGATCCCAAACTTTTGAATGGCAGTGTGTGTAAAAAAACAAAACAATAGAAGTGTATGGTACGTCTTTATTTAGAAAGCACATTTGTACATGTGGTTGCGTGTGTGTAAGAGGATTTACCATTTGAGCTCGCAAATACATCTGTGCTTGGCTGGCGGTGAGTGTGGGTGTGGAGGAGTTTCCCAGAAGCACGGCCTGTTGGGCAATGCAGACTGGAACAGAGCTCCCACTCTGGGCGCGACTGATCAAATGAGCTGCCGCTGGGGATGTGGCAAGGTTTATCTGTTTCAACAAGGAAAAATCTTAACAACATATGCTTCTGATTTTCTGAAAGCTGTGTAGTCGAAATAATAAATCATAATCTTAACCAAAACATTACGAATTATCACAATGAGCACTGTAGCACTGGAGACTTGTTGAGTGAGATATCAATGTCAGGTTTAATAATACTTACAGTGGTTTGGGAGGCCACAGTCTGCTGGGATGTAGTGCCATTCTGACTACAGCTTTGTCTTCCTGCCACTATACTAGCCTATAGGGAATGAATGAATGCCAGAGAGAAAGAGAGAGAGATGGTAAAAGAAGGAAAGACACAGAGACAGGTCACAAGTCAAACCCAGCACTCATTAATCAATAACAACAGCACAGAGCAAGAGAGAAGGGAAGAGAGAGAGAGGCAGGAAATGGATCCCTCATTCCCACAGCAGCCTGCCACTCAACACTACAACCACACAATACGTTCAGCTTGCCAAAAGAGATTTCCGTTTTACGAAATATTTTAATCTCCAAAAAGAGTCATTATTAGTTAACTGCTTCCAAACAAATTATACGTTTAAACTGTAAATAAAACAATGCTTATTTGAGTATGTTTTACTAGAAGATACTTGAACATTTTAATGTTTAATTCAATGTTTTACTTGCCATTTCTTTGTTATTATTTGTAAAATTTACTAGTCAAAATTGTCTGACCACCATATTGTTTAATGTAGGTATTAAGTCATTTTTAATATTCAGCAGTACATTTTCATGTGTCCATCAGATATACATAAACTTTTTTTAAATACAAAATTAATTAACACAGAAGTGAATTTTAAATCTTTCTCTAGTTTTGGTTTGAGTGAATGTTACTGTTTTAACCATGTGCACTTCTAACTAACTAACATGAACAACTGGCAATTTATTAAGAAACATTAAAGGTGTTTCTTTGTTTTTCCATTTCTCTAATCAAAATGTTTGTAACAAAACATGCTTGCTGTGAGATATTGTTCAGATTGGTAATAATTTTTATACTCCAGTGTTCTCAATCTTACGGAAGCCCGTTTCTTCTTTTTTCTCAGAATTGCGTGATATAAACTCGCAATACTGACTTTTTTCTCAGAATTGTGAGATTCAGAATTGTCAGAACAAATGCGCGTTTTATCTCGCAATTCTGATTTTTTTATAAACTTGCAATTGTGAGTTATAAAGTCAGAACTGTGTTTTTATCTCACAATTCTGAGAAAAAAGTCAGAATTGTGAGATATAAACTCACAATTCTGACTTTTTTCTCAGAATTGTAAGATAAAAACACAATTCTGACTTTTTTCTCAGAATTGTGAGATAAAAACTCAAAATTCAGACTTTTTCTCGCAAATGCGAGTTTGTATCTCAAAATTCAGATTTTTTTTTCTTAGAACTGTGAGATATAAACTCGTAATTGCAAGTTATAAAGTCAGAATTGCGAGATATAAACTCACAATTATGACTTTTTTCTCAGAATTGTAGGATAAAAAATCATAAGTCTGACTTTTTTCTCACAAATGCAAGTTTGTATCTTGCAATTCAGATTTTTTTTCTCAGAATTGTGAGACATAAACTCGTAATCGTGAGTTATAAAGTCAAAATTGCTTGACAAACTTGCAATTGCGAGTTATAAAGTCAGAATTGCGAGATATAAATTCACAATTATGACTTTTTTCCTAAAATTGTAAGAGAAAAACTTTTTTCTTGTAAATACGAGTTTGTATCTCACAATTCAGAATTTTTTTCAGAGAATTGTGAGATATAAACTCACAATTGTGAGTTTTAAAGTCAGAATTGCAAGATAAAAATTCACAATTCTGATTTTCTTTTCTCACAAATTCGAGTTAGTATCTCGCAATTCTGAGAAAAGAAGTCAGAATTTAGTATATATCGCAATTCTGATTTCATTTCGTTTATATCATGAAATACTGAGAAAAAAATTTAGAATTGAGTTTCTAACTCGCAATTCTGACTTTTTTCTCAGAATTGTAAAATAAAAACTCGTAATTCGGACTTTTTTTCTCGCAAATGCGAGTCCGTATCTCACAATTCAGATTTTTTTTTTTAGAACTGTGAGATATAAACTTGTAATTGCAAGTTATAAAGTCAGAATTGCGAGATATAAACTCAAAATTATTACTTAATTTCTCAGAATTGCGAGTTTATATATCACAATTCTAAAAAAATCAGAATTGCAAGTTTGTATCACGCAATTGAGAAAAAAAGTAAAAAGTTGTAAAAAAACATATTTTTATAGTTTGAAAATAACAGCACAAACCTCAGTACTAGCAATGGGTTTGATAAATTCTGAGCTGTTTTCTTGTAATAACTGGTTTGTGTTCCTTTAAAGACTTAATGAAATGTGTATTATAGTATAAAAATTGAAAAGCTGGTTAAAAATATAAAAATCAATTTAAATCAAATAGTCAATCACTTGCTTAACAATGGCTTATTTCTACCCTATTACTTTAATTCACAGCAATAAGCCACTGAATAAATAATTATGCTTGACACGCTTGCCAAAAATATAAATCATATTGTTCCTTAGCTGTTAAGTAATGCTTGTTCCCCTTGTTTTTCTCAAATATCCACAGGATGTGGCTTTGCCAGAGCAGATTTTTGTTAAACGTTACAAAACATGCCTCTGGGCATTGCAAAGGATCCCACATCAATACTTGTCACAAGAGATGAATGACCCTGTACATGAGTTACCGACTGCACAATTCATAAAGAGCCCTGAGTGATTTTCTTTAGATGTTATGTGCTTTTATTGTCACACAGTATTGTATTTTAACCACTACCTCACTGTTTTCCCATACAGTAAAGCACTAAAGCATGCTTGTGCGTGTACGTTTTCCTTCTGTTTCATTAACGTGTTGAGTGATCACTGAACAGACTATGTCTTTCATCTTTCCGAATGAAACACCTTGAGGCGAGACAAACAAGAAAAATCTTGTCCGAGCTGTCTCTTGACGTGCGCACCCACCTGCTGCACTGCAGCCAGACTCAGGTGCTGTTGCTGTAGTGCTGCGGTCTGTAGCATGAGGTGTTGTTGTTGAGCTGCATACATCTGCTGTAGATACTGAGCTGCCGCCGTGCTGGGCTGCCTGTTCAAGGCCTGCTGGATGACCTGAGTAAGATGAGACGGGATGGGATTATTAAATGAACAAGTGAATATTATTCTGCCCTCTAAGTCCTTTAGGGGATATATTATTCATGGTGTATTTCACACCGCAGAGGCGTAAAGAAAAACATTTCGTGTTGTATAATGTGTAACCAGCACATAATGTTCTATGCAGAAAGAAGGACCAGAGTGGACACAAAGGGTCGCTGGGTGCACTGATATGGCATGTGGGGTCACTGCCATCCATCACAGCAGCCTGACAGCATGACTACATTCCCTTTGCAGCTAAAGTAACATGATGTGCACACACCGTCCTCAGGGACTGTCAACCACTGGATAGACTATGCGAGAATACACCTTTTTTAATTATGAAAATAATAACAGAACCACTGCTTTTGTTTTTTTTTCTCACTGTTTGGGCTTTCACTTAAATTATTGATCTGTTTTCATTTGGATAAAAGTATTTACTAAACAAATAAACGAAGGTTGGTGTAGGGCTGAGCGATAAAACAATAACAATAATTATTGTGATATAATTTTCCTCAATAGAACGATAACCAGAGTTCGATAAATGTTCAATGCAGTGTTTATGCACCAAAAGCAGAACGAATCAGCACTACTCATATGAAGCGCACCACGCGGACTGTTTATCCACTCGACTCAAAGTTTAAACGGCAACCCGGCGCAAGTTTACTACAGATGCATTTACTCGGTTATGGAAGGCCAAATCGTTCAAAAACATGTGAATTATAACACATCAAATACATAAAATATGTGGATTTAACATGTGTTGTGTGCGTTTTAAAATACAATATGCATGTTTTACGTGTTTTTGAACCATTTGGCCTTCCATATTCACTGATAAGTGCCGGTAACACGACCACTAAACAGCGCTGTGAGATCCAGTTTGAAGAGCTTGAATTCAGTGACGAACTCAAATAACTCAGTGATTTAAACTAGTTTAAAGCTGGATGAAACAGCACTGATAAACAGGAGAAAGTCCGAAGGCTTTTCAATCTACAAATCATCATAATTTACCATGGATTTACTGTAGTAACACTAACTAATATATTATTAATGTAGATGTATTAAATGAGTAATGGAATATAATTACAGTATTTTTTGTGATTAAGCTAGAGCGCTTGTGCATTTATACTAAATGTATATTTATTTAGTTAAGAAAAAATGACTGGAAAAGTGTAAAGAATTCAAGAATGTGACATGTTTGTCATGTTCTGACCATAAAAAGTAGTTTAAAACCACAAATAATGGTCTGGTTTCTACAGCTTTTACTATAAGTGCAAAAATCTGCCTTTAAACTTGAAAGAAATAAAAAATTGTCATAATTATCAATATCAACTTTGAATTTTTTTTTTTTTTTTGGCCATACCACTCAGCAACAGATAATAGTTCTTACAATTTAATCAGTATTTTGTCTTGTTTTCCACTTGTATATGTGTTTTTATCTCATCTTTAATTAATATTATTATTTAAAAAACAATTATTTAATAATTATGGTAACACTGTTCAATAAGACTTCATTTGTTGATATTATTTACGTACATTATTTAACAAGAACAAACAACTACACTTCTACATTATTTATTAATCTTAGTTCATCTTAATTTTAACATTTATGAAAACACATCTAAAATCAAAAGATCTAAAATCAGTTAATACACTGTGAACTAACATGAACAATAATTTTTCTATTAACATTAATAAAGATTTTAAAAATGCTGTAAAAATGGTTAATTTTAGCTAATGCATTTACTAATGTTAACAAGGAGAGTTTTATTGTTACCAAAGTGTTAAATTAAGTGTTTTATAATAGTAATATTTTAAACAAATGTTTTAAAATAAAGCTATTAATATGATATAATATATAACAATTTTAATTTCAGCAGAGGTTAAAGAGAGGTTAATTTGAGTAAATATAGAAAGACAAACTAAAAACATAAATACATTATTGTGGTAACACTTTACAATAAGGTGTCATTTGTTAACAATAATGTATTAACTAACATAAACGTGCAATAAACAATACATTTATTACACTATTTATAAATCTTTGTTAATGTTAGTACAAAATAGTTGTTCTTTGTTTGTTCATGTTAGTTCACACTGCATTAAAACTAATGTTAACAAACACAATCCGTGATTTTAATAATGCATTAATAAATGCTGAAATTAACATTAACTAAAATTAATGAATGCTGTAGAATTATTGTTCATTCTTAGTTCATGTTAACTAATGTATTTAACTACTGTTAACTAATGAACCTTATTATAAAGTGTTTCCATTATTGTTCCTTAAGTCAGGTAAAGATAGATATCCTTAAAACAAATAAATGGTCAAAACATTCACAGTATTTTTAAGAAGCAAGATTATGTGGCTTACAGTCTCTTAGAGAATAACGTTTAACAATGTATGTATTGCCAAAAGAAAAACTGATTTTACCCTGTGAACGGCCAAATGTTGAGCTCTCTTGAGTAAATCCAGCTGGACCCTTACTGACCATGTGCTCAGTGTTACACATACTAGCATTCAAATTCAGCTGACATCAGAGATCCTGTTCTGTGCAGCCAATCACTGCTGGTCAGCTGTTGACTAACTCTCATTCACTTCTGGACTATCATTCAGGATAGTTAAGGATCTATTTTATGGCAATATTTTTTTTAAATACTGTGTTACTAAATAACACTAAACACAAGTGACTAATAAGAACACCACAGTAATGATTAATTTTAGAAGTACTTGCTGCATATGGCCTGTAGATGGCGCCAGAGAATAATGCAATTTATGGGGACTTGCAGTTGGCTGAGATTTCTACCTGAACGGTCTGTCTGTCTGTGATTCCTCCATAGACTGATATCTGAGGCACAACCTGCTGTCTGCTGGAGGGGTTTGTTGTAGTGTTGCTGCCGGTGGAGGCTGAGGTGGTGCTGGGGGTGGTAACACTGGCACTGGAGGCCACGTTGCCCTGCTCCTTCTCCTTCTCCATGGGGGGCCTCCGCCTGCCTGTGCCCGATCCACGGTTACTATCGATCCTTCACACTCCCCTCCAGCTGAAAAAGACAGAACAGCAACATGTCCATCATTGGAAGCCCTTTTTTACACCGCTGACAGTGAGTAGTACATGTCACTGTAAAAAGATTCTGAGCTTGACAGCATCTTATATTTTGGGGTTGTAAAACATACACATACTGTACACAGATCACTTTTACTGGATGTAGTTCCACTGTGGTCTCTGTTCAGTCAGTGTTTGGGATGGACAACCATATTTGTGACCCTGGACCAAGTAACATGGTTATATTTGCTGCAATAGCCAAAAATACATTGTATGGGTCAACATTTTTCTTTTATGCCAAAAATCATTAGGATAGTAAGATCATGTTCCATGAAGATATTTTGTAAATTTCCTACTGTAAATATATCAAAACTTAATTTTTGATTAGTAATATTCATTGCTAAGAACTTCACTTGGACAACTTTAAAGGTGATAAATGATATACTTTTTTTCCCAGATTTTTAAATAGTTATATCTCTGCCAAATATTGTCCCATACATCAATGGAAAGCTTATTTATTCAGCTTTCAGATGATGTATAAATCTCAATTTCAAAACATTTACCCTTATGACTGGTTTTGTGGTTCAGGGTCACATTTCATAGCAGGTATGATGATAATTTGAGGATAGGACGGATGGGACGTCTCCAGCAAGTCAATTTTGTTGCTTCTGCTCATATAAACACTTAAATATTATGTATGGAGTTACAATATTTTGTCATTTTAGGTTTTATTATGAATGTTTAAAGCAGAAGTAATAAAAAAAAGTACCACATAACAATGTCCCCATCACTTTTTAAGACAAAATTACACCAAAGGGTATGATTCTCAAACTGTCCTGTTCATACAATTTATATCCGAGCCACTACTGTATGAACAAATAGAATATCGATCTCACGATAACCTCTGTGACCATATCAACAATGCCTGAAGTAAGTATGATGGCGCCGCCGTGAGTTCATTTGTCAAAACTTAACTGACTACGTTCAGTGCATTTTATTAGCATTTCGACGACAACACTGATGGGAGAGGCCAAGGACAGCGACTTGATCTAATTCGGATGATACAATGTATTTTTCCGTCTATGTGAGTTAACCACACACGAAGCACTCAACATTAACCCAAAATGCATTTTATGACGTGACATGTAACTAGTTGACTGGCGCGGTTGTGTTTACAGCACAGGTTTTACCGAAACTGCATTTGTGAATTTTGAAAAATGTAAAGATGTTAATTCGGTTATACACTGTGGTTGTCACTTTAGTTACTCATTGAGTGTGTGTGGACGTAACTGTATTGTGGGGTTTAGACTTGTTCACACGAAGAACGATAGTTATTAGCGTTCACACCAACTCAACGATTATAGTGACCAAAATTATCACGGTTATCAGTATTATCACGGTATTGTTAAAATGTGCTTGAATTGTTCAAAATGTACTGACACATAAATCGTTTTATCAAATTTTATATTTAAAATCAACAAACAACAAATGTTTGCATAAACACTAAAACAACAACATTACCAGTGATGTCCGGATGATGTTTTAAATGTTTTAAATGATGTGCCAATGATGTTTTAAATGGTAAAGATTTGAATGGTAAAGAAGGTTTCATAAAATGGTAAAGATCACATAAACTGCACACAGACTGAAAGTAAATGTAAGTCTTTGTAAATCCACTCTCTGACACTAGGTGGCGCTTATGGAAAAGCTGAATTACAGCTGTTTCCCGTAAACTCCGTCACCCTGGACAAAGCAGCATTGAGATTAAGAACACTACTTTATTAGGTATTACGTGAAGCGAAGATGAAAACAAAATGCCATTAAATATTTCTGAAGACAGTCAGAACATTCAGAGGTACATCCATTTAATTAGTTCATTCATATATTCATTTGGATAATTCCCTCAGCACCATTTTAAAACATCCGAGTTTTCCGCCATGCTTTCACACAAAATGAAACTACTATGCGTGCTGTCCGCACACGAGACTGTTATTTAAACTTTGCTTTATGCTGGATAGTATTTATTCACCATTAGTTGTTCAACTAGTGGTAATCGAATACGGTTTTAATGATAATTAAAATATGAAACGGTAATACTACCCGAGGGGAATTTTATCATGATTTATCATCAAACTGGTCGTTGTTCCATCACTAATCCTGTGCAGCTTTAAATGCTGAGTTCTTTAATTCTGATTGGCTTTTAATGTTTTTATATCGTTCATAAAGTGAAAACAAAAGTTTTGAAAGTGACTCCAACAATATTGTTGTTCTGTGTCAATACATTACAGTATTCACCTTATTTTTCCATAAGAGTTGGTGCAGACATTTGTAAATTTTATGGGTGTGGCATCCAGTCTCATAGGTGTCCAGCTATTTTTAACTGCTATTATCAAGTGACCCTGAATACCTTGATTAGCTGGTTTAGGTGTGTTTGAGTGTGGTTGGAGCTGAAATCTGCAGGATGGTAGCTCTCAAGGAGCAGGGTTTGAGGACCCTGTCCTACAGTCTGGTGGACTTAACGGACATGCGTACACGGTGGCCATTGTAAGTCCACAAGACTGAAAGTGCACATGAAGTGTGCCATTTGGGACAGGGCCAGAGTGTATTTACAACACATCATCAATCGGAAATATTGGCGGCACTGAACGTAAACAATGGCACGGAATCAAATGAAACTCATATTTTGCTGATTACTGGAGTTGAAAATGGTCAATTATTGTCGTGTTTTGGGCTGTACTAATCAGTCGGACCGGGAAAACATTTGGAGTACTACAGACTGCCAAAAGTTATAACAAACTAAGGAGAAGAGTGCAAAAAACTGTCAACAAAAGGCATTTGTGGTTGGCCAAACTGAACCAGGATTTCCAGGGCAAGAATCGTGACAAAATTCATGTTTGTTCTTATCATTTCTGATCAGGCAGGTGAAATATTAGGCTAATATCATAATTAATACTGCTCGTACGTATCTTTACCACCTATTACCTTTAGTTTGTCAAAATATCACACCCATTCCTGCTTACTAAGTCCTTCTCTATATGATTTAGCAGCTTCCACACATTTTTTTCTGTGGTTTAGACAGCATAAATGAGCAGAACAACGTATTAAGTAGTACATTAAGTGTGCAATCCATGCTGTTGTTTACATTAGAGTATGGCCAGTATGACCACTCACCCGGTTAACTGACCAAATCGTGACGTAAGTGCAAACCCTTTATGTTTGTGTTGTGAATTTTCCTTATTCTCACAGAATTTTAATTCTTAAAAACTTTATAGTTATCGTTATAGTACTTGATGTGAACAGCCCAGAAAACTACAAACCTTAATCCGCTGCTGAGTGAAACCTGTATGTGTTTGTGTACACATATTTTTAAGTTTATGCATTTGTTTTGCAAATGGAGTTCATTTTTTTCATCACAAATTATATCATTAGCACAATAGATTAATTACAAATTTTAAAGGAATGTGTGATATTAAATTTCTGGTCATAATACTGAAAAAGACGTAATTATTTTCACCCTATGGCTGCTAACTTCTATTTTACATGCTACTTCCAAAGCTACGAACAGATTCATTCAGATGAACCTCCAAATAACTGAGCTCTCTGCATTGAACCAATCATACTTTAACCTGTTTTCAGTATTCTTTGCTGTGCATTAAAATCCATTGAGTCCCATCTGACAGGATCACGATTTAATCCGTGCAGACAGGTCCTTTTCACCACTAAATCCTCTTATTTTCAATTCTCACTGAAAGTGACAGCTACACCGTTTGTTGAACGCTTTGCGGTTCTTGACTGCCTAACTGTAACACCTTTCACAATTGCAGGCCTCAGTTCATTTATGATCCACGTGCCCACACCAGCTCCAGTAGCTCTGAACAAATGTGAAGACTGATCGGCTGGAACAACATAACGCAGTCATGACAACAGCACCAGAGGCAGTCCCAGGCTTTGATCCATCTGGGGATCTCATAGACCAAAAGAGATGTATCAACAGGCTCTATTACGTGCTGAAAGCAGGATTAATGCTTTCATTTCCACTCAGGTAAAACTGCTTTTGTGTCTTTTGATTGCATTTGATAACGTCACACTTGAAATAGTGATTTTTCTCATTTAGAGGTAGTCATACATAAGATGACGCATAGTAAGCCAAAAAAAGGGTGCATTTGGAATGACAGATAGATTGCATTTTCAAAACTGTGGTTAGTGTTCAGTAAAAACAAAACATTCTCGGATTACATTTTTTTTGAAAAAAAATATACAAAATCTGTCACTGGGGCAGTACCCTTTAAAAAGATACAAATTTGTTCCATTTAGGTACTAATATTGAACTTTTTTGGTATCAGTATAAACCCTTTAGGGGTAAATAAGGTACAAAAAGTACTAGCCTGCTGACAGCTTTTGTACCTGTTTTCTGACAGTGAACATTCTTTCAGTGTTAACAGGCTTTAAAAATGTTTTTTAGTTCGATATATAAAAATAACCACATTATTGAGTTAATGTACCACCTGCAGTTAAAACATTTCAAAGACATACATGTCTTTACAGTGTCCCTATATACACATATATATAGTGAGAGAGAGATGGATAGATTACTTACAAATTGTAGTCTGTTACTGTTTATAGATTACATGATGAAAACTAATTAGTAACAATCTAATTACCTATTTTAGGAAATATAATCTGACTACTTTTTAGAGGACTTTTAAATGGCTTTTATCAAACTTGTTTGAAACTTACCATTAAACATACCATATTGATATTAAAAAGCAAAGAGGAAAAAACATATTTTATATATCTATATGTATATCTATCTATCTATCTATCTATCTATCTATATATATTTTAGTTTACCTGCAAGTCAATGTGACCATTAACCAACATCAGAAAACATGTAAATGAGTTGTTAAATATTTTATTCTAAGGTGTGACAAAAATGTTTGGGAATCCCTGCATGAAACGCACATTAATAAACATGAAACGACATGCTCAAAGTCTTCCAGGTTTGAATCAATTAACTTTGATGTGTCATTGTGTGAATAACATGTAATCATGTAATCCATAAAAAGTAACTGTAATCTGATTACAAGCATTTTAAAATGTAATATACTCTAATAACAAGTATTTAGTTTTTGGAATGTGATTACGTAAACAGTTACTACACAGCACTGTACGCTATCAGTCAAAAGTTTCTGGACAGTAAGATTTTCAACGTTTTCTTTTTTTTTTTAAGTCTGTTCTGCTCAATGAGCCTGGATTTTTTAATATTCTGATTTGCTGCTCAAAATCATTTTTTGTTATTATTATTATTATTATATTAAAAAACATATTTTTTTCAGGTTTCCTTGACGAATAGAAAGTTCAGAAGAACAGCATTTATCTGAAACGGAAATCTTTTGTATCATTAGAAATGACTTTATTATCACTTTTGATCCATTTGAAGCATCCCCCAATTAAAATTATACTGACTCCAAGCTTGAATGGTATTATGTATAATGTTACAAAAGCTTTCTATTTATCAAAGAATCAACTGTTTTAAATACTGATAAATATAATAATAATACAAAATCTTCTTGATCAGCAAATCAGCATATTGGAATGATTTCTGAAGGATCATGTGACACTGAAGACTGGAGTAAAGATACTGAAAATGTAGCTTTGATCACAGGAATAAATTACATTTTAAAATATATTCAAATAGAAAATAGTTATTTTAAATAGTAAAAATAGTGCTGTATTTTGGATCAAACAAATGCAGGCTTGGTGAGCGGAAAAGACTTCTTTAAAAATCTTACTGTCTAAAAACTTTATATATAACTTATATATATAATTTTCATATTTATTGATATATATAATTTTAATTACATGGCTGTCCACTTAACATTAACATTAATATTTCTGAAAGTTCTGTGAACATTAAACGTTCAGTTTTTAAAAGCATTCTTAAAAAGGCCTTAAACATTAATATATATATATATTAAATAAACTTAATGAGAATGTTAGGACAGTGTTATGAACTGTTCAAACATTTATATATGTTGCATTTAAAAATGCGAGAAGCATGACAGTAAAATAGAAAAAAATCCTTGCAAAAAATCACAAAAGAATTCAATTTACTGCTAATAGCATCTTCTAATAACATAAAACATGTCAGAGAAAAATTAATTCTATGAAAGTTCATGGAGTTTCTTAAACAATAAATGTCAGCATGAAATGGCACTCGCAACACTTTCATAATGCAAATATTTCAAATAAAGATAGAATATTATTAGAAATAATGTAAGGTGGAACTTTTGTTTTTGAAAATGATGAAAGGTACATTCAGAGGCAGAGGAACTGATTAATGTCTCATTTTCTAAAAGTTAAACATGTTTTAAAAGTGCCACGTTTTAGAATGTGTGACATGTGCGAGACACAGCAAAAGGTGGGAGACACAAGCACATAAAATTATTAGCTGGGAACATTCCACACTTGTTTTAACTACAGCTGATTCATTAACATGTTTGTAAAACATACAATTACTATCTAAAATCAAACTTTAAAATGTTGTAAACAGTCCACAAGCCAAAACCAAATCAGTTGCACTGTACTCACTCAGACAATCTGACAGCTTCCAACACAGCTTGTGACAGGATACAACTAGCAGCAAGCAGAATCCAAACTCTGGCTCTTCTCTGAACCAAAACTCCTCCCATCACAGATGACTGGGACCCAATAATGTCATTAAACAAACACACATCAAAGGCTGCCGCAGGGGGAAATGAGCTGGGCTTTTTCTTCTTGGGGGGCTGGGAGCACACTTGTTGATCAAAATAGACCTGGCCTCACTTCCTTTACTCAGCCAAGGAACAGCTAGACTAACTAAACCAAATGGAAGAGATCCTCTTCTGTAGTACAATACACCTGCTGTAATGTGTCTAACACGTTCAGACAGACCTACAATTTTTTGGGATGCAGTCGTAACACGGTACAACAGCGAGATTTTCTATTATAACCCTAGATGTTGAAGTCATCAGAATACATTTGTGGAATTTGTTTGATCCCACTTAACCTTCCATTAGATGTGGAATCTTTCAAGGACATATAAAAGCTTAATACAGTCCATTCCCCATTACCTTGAAAGGGAGACTCGTCCCCTCTTCGTCGTTCTCCCCCTCTCTCTCCCCTCTCTTCTCATTATTTTATTGGCTAACACAACACACTACACATTATTCCACTCAATTTGCTCTCCAGTCCGCATTAGAGACCTTCTCACCACACAGCTCTGTAGCTAACCGAACGTCCAGTGCCATCATCATCCGAGAGTCTTTCCCGCAAAACCCTCTCACCAAATTGAGTTACCCTCATTGAAGACCAAAGTGCTTTTGCTGTAGCAACTAGGATGCGAAGTCTGCACTGAGCAATACAAATAGGATTAGCATGAGCGAGCCAGAGTTGTAAAAGACGAGGTTAGGTTTGAGGCGTTCAGGTAGAGATGGGTTATCAGCACAATGCAGAGGCCACATCAAACAATCAGGGCTAAACCCTCAGGGTGAATGACAGCAGATGGATGAGACATCCAAGCTGCGCCTGTCTGGACAGGCCACAGCCAGGTTAAACCAGTCCGCTAGGATCACAGCAACCTGGCCATCAAAAGATGTTGAGTAACTGCTAAAACCAGTTGTGTGTCTTGTCATGCATTTGCCATGTCATAAATTGACAGCTTGGCTGAAGGGAATTAATTAACGTTCAATCACTGTTGTGAATATGTGTATTCACATGTCCTGCAGTGTTACATACTTGAATTTTAAACAACATTTTGCTGTATATATAATGTATTATGCATTAGCTTTTGTGAGCTCATATTAATTAAGAGACTACGACTGTGTTTGTAGATAGATAGATATACTTTAATATACTTTAAAATATAATTTACTTCTATGACGCAGCGCTGAATTTTCATCAGCCACTACTCCAGTCTTCAGTGTTACATGATCCTTCAGAAATCACTGTTATATGCTGATTTATGATCAGTGTTGAAATATTTGTGCTGCTTAATATTTCTTTGGAAACTGATACCTTTTTTCTTTGATTCTTTGATGAGTTAAAGGTAAAAAAAAGCATTTATTCAAAATATAATTAATATATAAAAATATAACAGTCTTTACTATCACGTTTTTTCCATTTAACACATCCTTGCTGAATAAAAGTATTAATTTCTTTAAAAAAAAGAAAGAAGGAAAGAAATGTACTGACCCCAAACTTTTGAATAATAGTGTAAAACATAAAATGTCTGTTTTGAGTAATCACTGTTCTTTTTAACTTTTTATCAAAGAATCCAAATGATTGATTATAAATCATGCTGAAAATGTATGATAATTCTGATTTGCATCACAGGAATAAATTGTATTTTTAAGTATATTAAAATAGAGAACTGTTATTTTAAACTGCAATAATATTTCACTAAATTATATTTTTTCTGTATTTTTAATCAAATAGGTACAGCTTTGATGAGCATAAGAAACTTCTTTAAAAACATTTAAAATTTCACTGATCCCAAACTTTTGAACGGCAGTGTATATACAATATTAGACATATATTATTAGACAACATATTTAATATTAATATAAATTAACTATTATATAAAATGAAAAAAATATTATTAAAAATATAAAATCCAACATTTGTTCATGTATTATGAATGCATATGAATTAACAATAAACAAAAGTATATTTATAAATAAACATAACCTAGATTAATAAATGCTATAAAAATGATTAATAGTTAGTTAATGGTAACCAATGCGTTAAATAATGTTATTAATGTATAATGTATTTTAATTGTGTGTAATATTGTTTTAGATTTTTTGTAATGTTATTAATTGATAAACCAAAGTGGTCCCTGGTAAATATAACATATTTAATGACATATCACTTGAGACTTATAAAAATTATATATTATATGAAAATATACTGATATGATATACTGATATAAAAATTATGGTAACACTTTACAAAAAGGTTTCATTAGTTAACATTAGTTAATAGTTTAGTTAACATGAACTAAGAATGAACAATATATCTACAGCATTTATTAATCTTAATTTAGCATTTTATGCATTATTAAAATCACAAGTTGTGTTTGTTAACATTAATTAATACACTGTGAACTAACATGAACTGCTTTTTTTTAATTAACTAATGTTAACAAAGATTAATAAATGTATTGTTCGTTGTTTGTTCATGTTAGTTAATACATTAACTAATGTTAACAAATGACACCTTATTGTAAAGTGTTACCGAAATTATAATTAAACTTCATTTGGGGTACTACTTGTGCACAATGCACATTTCTTAATACTGTGCCTCAAATTGTGTTTTATGTCACTATTAGTAAGTATATTCACATGTAATCACATAATCTAACACAACTAATCACATCTAAACTAAAATTAGTCCTGAAATGAACATGTCATGCTCACCACTCTGCTAGTTAAACTAACAGTCTCTCAGGATATTAGCTTCGCCACAGGATGCTTATTGTCAGTTTTGACACTTTTGACCAAGTGTGAGTAAACAGTAAAGCAATTAGGAGCTTCTACAGTTAATGGATATGTCAGACGTTGTGTCACCTCGAGGTCTGACACTCTGGAAATTTATTCTGTCAGATTCAATGGAGCTTATATCATTCAAAAAGATTTCACTGCAGCGAAGGACCTTGACGAAACATGTTGTTTAACAATGTGCCTGTTGAGCATACATCAATGCTTGTCATAAATCAGAGACATGGGGAGTTGGAAAAAATAGAGAGCGCAGATCCTCTAACATGCGCGAGTCAATAACATTCTCTTCTATTTCTTCATTTATCTCAATCACATACAGTGATTCAACAAAGCCACCGCAAAATAGTTCAAAGTGAGAAATTTATCTTAACTTTGACAAGCCATTGATCTGTCCTGCCAGAACTCTCTCTTCTCTGGTATCCATCATTCTCCACGTTAGCACATTCCCTCTATGTGGCAACCAGGCAGAGGAGATTTGTGGCCCTCATTTCCTTAAGATCCACCATAAAACTGCCGGCTTTGTCTGCGAGGGCCACATCGTTGTTGAACTGAGAAAGCATGAAATACGACCCCCAGTCGCCTTGGTATCAGTGTGAAGAGCCCGACAGAGGGGGGTTTCTCTGTCTGGCAGCTATCACCCGTATTTTTAGAAGTACTGTAGTTTGCATGACCCACCTTTAAAAAATTAAGGTTCTTTATTGGCATTGATGGTCCCACGAAGAACTTTTAAAGGAAAAGTTTACTTTCAAAACAAGGATGTGCAGATAATTTACTCACCCCCTTGTTATCCAAGATGTTCGTGTCTTTATTCAGTTGATAAGAAATTATGTTTTTTTTGAGGAAAACATTTTATCTCCATATAGTGGACTTCAATGGTGCCCCCAAGTTTGAACTTCTAAAATGCAGTTTAAATGCAGCTTCAAATGGCTATAAATGATCCCAGCCAATTTTCGAAACAAATTGACAATTTATGTACCTTTTAACCTCAAATGCTCGTCTTGTTTCCTCTCTGCGATGCACATGCGTAGTCTGTGTAATCCGGGTCAATACAGTTAGGGTATGTCGAAAAACCCTTGTCTCATTTTCTTCTTCTTTTTCTTCTTCTCCAATTTGCATATTCACTTTGTAAACACTGGGTCGGTACTTCTGCAGCGATGTAGGACGATTTTGAAGTTTGGGAAGAAAACAAGATGGGAGTTTTTCGACATACCCTAACGGTATTGACCGTACTGAACTGGAAAAAACAGAGTTCACACAGACTTAGACAAGACAAGCGTTTGAGGTTAAAAAGTATATAAATTGAAAATGACTGATCGTTTCGCTAGATAAGAGCTTTCTTCCTCGGCTGGGATCGTTTATAGCCCTTTAAAGCTGCATTTAAACTACATTTTGCAAGTTCAAACTTGGGGGCACCATTGAAGTCTACTATATGGAGATAATTCCTGAATTTTTTTCCTCAAGAAACATAACTTCTTATCAGCTGAAGAAAGTAAGACACAAACATCTTGGATGACAAGGGAGTGAGTAAATTATCTGTACATTTTTATCTTGAAGTGAACTTCTCCTTTAACATCCATCATTCTTAAAAATAAAGGTTCCGAAATGGTGTTTTTGCAGTGATGCCATAGAAAACCTTTCAGTGAACACTTCCTAAAAGATCCATTTTGAAGAACATTTTAAAAATCTAAAGAACCTTTTTCGACTATAAAGAACCTTTTCTGCATTTGAAAGGTTCCATGGATGTTCAAGGTTCTTCATAGAACCACTGATAAAGAGCCTTTATTTTTAGGAGTGTACAACCTTACAGTTGCACAAAATGTCTTCATAGCAGAAAAGCATTCTTAAGATTTTTAAAATGTTCTTCACACTAAGAAAAAAATGGTTATTTTAAGAACTTATCACTGAAAGGTTCTCTGAAGAACCCAAAATGTTTCTTCTATGGCATCAAAACCAGAGGGGATTTGAACATAGAAGCCAGAATTTTGCACATGCAAATACCCAGGCAGCTGAAAGAAATCAGGGTGCCCACGTTGCATGTAAATGGAAGGGAAATGAATATCCAGACCGTGTGTTTGCATATTTAAATAGTCCGGTTTAAACACAGAGCTACCTTATCATCAGCAACTGAACGGGAATGCCAAGTATGTGGTGCAATTTCACAATGATTTGGAATTCTGTGCGTTCAAAGCTATCATTTAAGATGGAGCCATTAACATATAAATTAGGTGCTTACAGAGCCAGATAAATTGGAACAGTAGCATGGTTTTGGCTATTTTGCTGTTGTTTTATTCAGCCGACTGCTCACAAAGTGGAGGTGTATCATTTCTGATTATCACGTGGAGTCCAAGCGTGAAATAACCTGAATTTGAACATCGGTAACGCACTTCCTCGCTATAACAACGCAGGCCTCCCAGGCACACAGTCGTTAGCGGCATCTCATTATGATGTCTCAATCAAAAAAAAAAGACTTTGGTTGCACAAAACCACTTTAAAACATTTAAACAGCACTCTTGGGAGGCCTGAGCTGTTCCTGAGGCATGCCTAAATCTGATAGCTGACTATAACCTATTAAATTTGTGCCTGGATTATGAGGTGACACAATGTAAGTGAAATTGAAAATATTCATTCTGATGATGAACATAAATAAATTAACGTAAGTTTTGTTTTTGAAAGGGACAGTTTAATAGATTCGATAGATTTGTGTTAGGAAAACACTCAAATTTAAGTAATTTTTACTAAAAATAGTGGTGTAAAACTATCGTCACCGTTCACTTAAACTTTATACAAAAATGAAAATCAAATGGAATTCAAAAAACATGAGGGTGAGTAAATAAGTGACATGAAACATTTTTGGAGTGAACTATCCTTTTAAGTGAAACATGAAATGATTGGTTTGTCTAAAACGAGTCAGTAGTCCAGCTCAAAGATGCTCTCACACTGGGACTATAAATTACCGTCTTCCTGCCAAAAGAGTGAGAGCTTTTCAGGCCGTATTCCACCCCTTTTGTCTCGGCGTAAAAAGACTGCAGCCAGCAGCACACGTGGCCATCTCTGTGCAAACTCCCAGAGCCGTAAAACTACATTACCACAGGGAAGGAATCAGATACACAGATGCCCCAGAGAATTTACAAAGCACCTCAAAGCCTTCCATCCAATGAGTTATTACTGACAGAACCTGAACAGCACAGGTGAAAATCAGTTTGCACTTTCTCTTTGAGTAGCAAAATTTAAAGCTGAATTGTGTCATTTTTGCTGCTAGCATGACTAGAAATATGATTGTTTCAAACAGATTTCTTAAACACTAACCCCATCTGCCTTAGAGTGCAGGAGTTGGGTTCTTGAAATAAAAAAAACAATTTTCCAATTTCATTTTCTCAATAAAGGAACTGAATTTTAACAACAAACCATTAAAGACAGACCTACTGTGATATATGAGATTGCTAAAGGGATAGTTTACCAAAAATGAAAATTCTGTCATTAATTACTTAATTACCTTTGTTCAAATTTGGAGCACAGATTAAGATATTTGTGATGAAATCCGAGAGCTTTTTGACCCTGAATAGACAACAACACAACTGACACATTCAAAGCCAAGAAAGGTAGTAAGGACATCAATAAAATAGTCCATGTGACATCAGTAGTTCAACCGTAATGTTATAAAGCTACGGGAATATTTTTTTGTGTGTAAAGAAATGAAAAATAATGACTTTATTCAGTCATTTCTTCTCCTCTGTCAATCTTTGACGCCTGTTTACGAGAGTACCACGTTGTATGTATATAATAAACATTAAATTATGTTGCTACATATAAAATCAGCATCTTTAAATCAATAGTTTTAAATTTAGGATTTTAATTTGATTTTGCCATTCTCAGTGCTTCATGGGAATGTAGTTCTTTTACTTATTAAAGCCGTTAAGCCACTGTGCGATTTTTCAAGTTTATGCTTCAAATCAAAGTTTGCAATATTGTGATACCTCATAGTTGTCTGGTTTGGCTCATGGCTTATATCTCCTAAAAAAAAATTCTGAACCAAGGCCATTTACATCTTTTATGGCTTATATCTCTTAAAAACTTCCAGAAGCAAGGCCTGTTGCACTCTGTTGACCAAATAAACAGACAGCCCTGTCCCAAACTCAGCCAATGCAGCTGTTACACTGATTGAAATGTTGTTTAAACAAATGTTTTTTGGAACAAAGTTACACATTTTCAGTTTTAAACTGGCACTTTTTTCAGTTAGAAATGGTACATAAAATACTTTTAGTGGACGTTATGTTTCAAAGCAAATGGTGACTGGTTGTTTCCCAGTTGCACACATAAATAAAACACCTGAGCAAACCTTGTTCTTGTGAAACACAACTACCTGTCATAGCCACATTCTCTAAGCGTGAAGCTGTCAGACAGTACTTAGCAAACGGGGAGGAAGAGATGACAGATCCTGTATGTAATTTAAGCCCTCAGATTTAAACGGATTCTCTGATCTTTGATTTACTTCAGTCCTAAGGTGGAAAGCCTGAAGTATAACACAAGAAATGAAAAGTGACTGTAAATATTGAAAACCTCAACTATGAAGCTTTCAAGTGTCTTAAGAAGCTTTGCCACTCTAATTTGTCTAACAGTGTCTAAAGATGTAACATTCAAAAAATCCATTAACCAGAGTGATTAAACCTCCAAAATCTGATAAGAACTGACAGCGTCAATTTTAATTAAAGACTCTTGATTGACAAATGTGCCACTTTAGGGCTTTACTCATTTGTGTGGGATTTAGCACTTAAAGAAAAAATAACATTATGATATTTCTTACTGAACAAGCCATGACCACTAAACTGTATATTTAACCATCGTCCAAAAAAATCTGTATTTTATGTTCATAAATGTATTTTATTAAGTAGTTTTTTAATATGTGGAATAATGACTGATCACCCCGTTATGATTTTTTGTTGCAATACTGACCTACTGACTGTACATTATGTCTTATTTTAGATATGCAGAGGAGGAAATGGACTGTATTTCGGCGTTTTGGGGAAATCCCAAAGTCGTAACATCCACTGAAGGAAAATATTTATATGTGGATGTTTTTACATATGTAACCCTAATAATACGAGCCAGTCAAGTTAAAGATAAACAGGTTGGAATATAGGCCAAGTATCAGTGGTTGCTGCTCTTGCTGGTGAGGAACCAAATCATTAATGCCTTAAGCTTTGCTTCTCTGAAAAAAAAGGAAAGAAAAAGGAGATTTATGTCAAGCAGCTGTGTAGCTGTCGGCTGCTGAGCCCGGAGAGCTGAGTGAGAGGGAGAGGAGGACAGAGAACACCTGGGTATGGAGCTCAGAGGCAGGCTAGAATCACTTTCATCTGCCCAAGCAGCAGTGGAGGGAAAGAGAGAGTTGTCTGCACTCACTTCATACACTCTCAAACAGTTACTACAGGCTGTCAGCAGCTCTCACACATTCTCATTCAGATGCCGGCTTTACATTGGGGAAAAAAGGCCCCCATTGCCAAGAAAGTGAGACCTGTGCATATTGAGAAAACTATTTCACTCATTATACATTGGTTAGTTCCAGTTCTCACATTTAATTGGTCCAGAGGTGTTAAAAGAGTGCTGATCACTGTGAGTTTTTGTGTTTGTATCACTCCGCTTGTCTACGCTAGTGCATTCTGGACAGATGATCAGTCCGTGTGTTAGTGGTGGGGATTTTGTTCAATGCACAAATTAATTCAGGAACTAAACAAGTTACTGTTGTTATAAGTCACTGAATCGTTTGATTTTTAGATATTTCAGTGACTTTCTGCAGGTTACATTGCTACACCAGTAGGGGGCGACAAGAATGAGGCATTTATACATTCAACCAATTCGTTCAAACACACTGATTCATTCAGGATCTAAACAAGCAAATTCCAAGTTCTCTCATAAATCTCTAGATGGATTGTTAACGCAAACTCATGCTATTCACAGCATTAAACTACTTGGCACAAGCTGACTGGTTCATGTTGCATACACAGCCAATAAGCTTGCTGCATTACATTAAAATGGCTGGTTAGAATTCACTACACGATTCCGCAGAGTGCTTTCAGAGTTCCTCTGAAAACCTCCACCTCCCCAGCTCCACCTGAATAGATCTGCTTTGGGTTATTATATATGCTATTTGTGCAGCAGCAGTATGTCCTAAATACTCACAGCACTGTATTGGTGTATGTATTTGCAGTAGCATGTTCTTGTACTTGCTTTGCAGCAGCAGCAATTATCTACAACAACAGCAATATCCAACAGCAGCAGCAATTCAGCAGCGTAGCAGATCTATTCTGCTGAGACCAAATACATTAACATTGTCATATCCATTACCATGCTAAAATCTTCTGAAAGTTGACACGACAGAACAGTTGTTTTTCAAAAGTCTTCAAAGTCACTGAATCATTTACTCAACCAATTTGATCAAATACTGAGTCTTTTGCTGACTCTCTGCATCTTTATGAATGAGTCACTGAATCATTCATTCACCTATTTTGTTCAAACAAATTGATTAATTCAGGAAATAAACAAGTGCCTATTGTTATGAGTGAGTCACTGAATCATTCACTCAACCAATTAGTTCAAACACACTGACTCTTTTGCTAACTCTGCATCTTTGAGTGAGTCACTGAATCATTCATTCAGCCATTTTGTTCAAACAAATCTATTCATTCAGGAACAAAACAAGTGACTATTGTTATGAGTGAGTCAATATATCATTCATTTAACCATTTCATTCAAACAAATTGATTCATTCATGAACTAAACAAGGGGCTACTGTTATGAGTGAGTCATTGAATCATTCACTCAACCAATTCGTACAAACACACTGACTCTTTTGCTGACTCCCTGATGTCATGATCAGACGAAACACACGAACAACAACGTAATAAGACGAAAGGCATCCAATAATAAATCCAACGGGAAACACAGGAATCACAGGAACACAGGGTAGTAACATTAACGTCCGACAAGGCAAGAGGGGAAACACACGCTATATACTGATTACAAACACAGGTGCAGACAATGAGGGAGAAACCAAAACACACAGAGCTGCAGGGGAGATGATGGGAGAAACCAACTAGAAAGTCCAGGGGTGTGACATTACCTCCCCCTCCCTGAAGGCGTGTCCTTGCGCCGACAAATAAGGAAAACACAATGTACAAAGTCTTGGGAGGGGGTTTGGGCGGAGGAGGGACTCCCAGGAGGAGGGCAAAAGATGGAGTCCAGGGTGATGGCGGAATAGTCCATGGAGGAGATGATGGAGAGAGAAGCCAAGGAGGTGACCGGAAGGGGCTGGAGCAGGAGGAGCCAGGTGAAACCCAGACCGCAGCCAAGATGGAATCCCACGGTGGAGCCGATGGAG
>JAHKKF010531671.1:6829-20392 GCA_019740295.1 Labeo calbasu | reverse complement strand
GTGACCGGAAGGGGCTGGAGCAGGAGGAGCCAGGTGAAACCCAGACCGCAGCCAAGATGGAATCCCACGGTGGAGCCGATGGAGGGAGGAGCCATGGTAGAGGAAAGGCTGACGACTCCATGGGGCCGACCGACGGAGGCGGAGCAGGTGGTGGTAGAGCCCGAGGCGGAGACGGAGAGCCGATGATCCTGGGTGACACCGAGGATCCGGAGGGCCCAGGCGGAGCCCAAGGCTCTGGCGACCAAGGCAGAGGCGGAGATCCGGAGGTCCGCGGCGGAGCCGGAGCGACAGAGGACCGAGGCTGTGCCTGTGGGAGGGAGGAGGTCCACAGAGCCGGTGGGACGGAGCGACGAGGCGCAGCCAGAGGAGTAGAGTCCAGTGGCGAAGGTGGGGCGACGACTGACCAGGGCGGAGCCGGAGGGACGATGGAGCCCGGTGGAGCTGGTGGACTGACGGGCGATGGTGGAGACGAGGGAGCTGAGAGACGGGGTGGAGCCGCAGGGTCGGAGGGCCAAGGTGGAGTCCAGGACTCAGAGGCTGGAGGCGAAGATGAGGGATCCTCCAGCCATGACACCGATGGAGACTGGCAGACCCGCGGAGACCCCACCGCACAGATGGTGAGCTGAGGGTGAGCTGAGGGGGCTGACAGGAGGCAGAGGTGGCATGGTTGAAGTATTATGGCTATTAGACATAGATAACTGAGGGAGGGTGGGTGGGAAATACATGCATGCTGACATTTCAGAGTTTATATCCTTAGAATACATTAAGTCCTGTTTACAGTCCATAAATTTTTCCAGTTCCCGATCTTGCTCACCCTCAGTGGTGGTGCAGTGGGTGATGCTGTTCTCAGCACTCTCACGCTCCGCTGACACTACCACCGTCACGGGAATTGTGGCCGGCTCTCGCACCTGGTCAGGCGCAAATTCCTCCAGCTCCGTGGCGATCACTCGCTCTGACGCTCCAATGGGCGATGGCTCCTGGGTCGCGCTGGTAGCGTGGGATCCGTCTGCGGTGGGCTCGGGCTCGTGCTCCGCGTGTCGGGGGGGTGGTTGGCCCGAGATTCTCCATGGAGCAGGCAGGGAACGAGGGTTTGTTTCTCGCCAGTGTCCACTCCACAAACGCGGCGAAATCCGCTCAAGGGCCGTCCTCGGACGACGGCTCTCTGCATGACGCGTTGAGGCTAGCGTCATAGAACGCACAGAGCGCGTCGTCCGGGTAGCTGGTGGTGTTAGCTACTAGCTGGAACAAGACGGTAAACCCCTCGAGCGGTAGCTCCCCTTGCTTAAGCTGAAGGAGGATGAATTCTGGACGGAGTAGGGAAGCCATGGGGGAAACACAACGAAAAACAAAAGTAACGAGAAATAAAATGGAGGGGAAAGCACAAAAAAACTGTTGTGGTCGGACGTTCTGTCACGATCAGACGAAACACACGAACAACGACGTAATAAGACGAAAGGCATTTATAAATCCAACGGGAAACATAGGAATCACAGGAACACAGGGTAGTAACATTAACGTCCGACAAGGCAAGAGGGGAAACACACGCTATATATACACACATACTGATTACAAACACAGGTGCAGACAATGAGGGAGAAACCAAAACACACAGAGCTGCAGGGGAGATGATGGGAGAAACCAACTAGAAAGTCCAGGGGTGTGACACCTGCATCTTCATGAGTGTATCACTGAATCATTCATTCAGCCATTTCATTCAAACAAATCTATTAATTCAGAAACTAAGCAAGTGACTACTGCTATGAGTGAGTCTGAATCATTCGCTCAACCAATTCATTCAAACTAATGCTGTCAAAGAATTAATCGTGATTAATCGCATCCAAAATGAAAGATTTTGTTTACATATGTATGTGTACTATGTAATTAATATTATGTGTATATGAATACACACAGATGTATATATTTAAGAAAATATGTTTATATATTAAAAATATTTAGATATAATATCAATTTTATGAATATAAATATAGACATGTAAATACATGTAAAGATTTTCAAAATATCAACTGTATGTGTGTGTGTATTTATATACGCAATAAATATACACAGTATACACACACATATATATTATGTAAACAAAAACTTTTATTTGGGATGTGATTAATCGTGATTAATCGTTTGACAGCACTAGTTCGAACACACTAACTCTTTTGCTGACTCTCTACATCCTTATGAGTGAGTCAATGAATCATTCATTCAGTCAATTTATTTAAACAAATAAATTAATTCAGGAACTAAAGAAGTGACTATTGTTATGAGTAAGTCATTGAATCATTTACTCAACCAATTTGTTTAAACACAATGACTGTGTCTGTGTGCAATGATCCTGCTTTAATTTCATTTAGAACTATTTTTTTATCAAAAGTAGATTAATATTAACATTTAGATTTTTTTTTAATCTAACAAGACATATACTGTATATTTATAGGTGAGTAATATATATAAATATGTATGTATTAATTTTCTCTGTTTTCCCTCTCTTTTGGAAACAGATGTATTTATTTATTTTTTATTTTATTTATTTACTTACAAATAAGAATTAAAAAAAAATGAAATCTGCTGTTCATCACTTAGGAAAATGTATGCCATATTGTGCTTAAAGTGCAAGTTACTCGATGTTAACTTTTTGTTTACAAAGTAGAATACAAAGAATGTATTTATAGAATACATATAGAATACATAAAGTCTTTGTTGTTGCAAATATTTTAAGATTTAGTAGTACTGACCTTCTGAACTCAACGACTGAGAATTATCAGTGAGTTATGCTGATGCAGCGCTCAATTTCATTAATCACTTTCGGCGGTTTTTGACTCTTGAACCAGGCCATTACAAGCATACACCCATTCTGCAAATATTTCTCTGAGGACAAAACTTGTCATTCTCTGGAAAGACAGGGGAGAAGAGCTGTGTACATATCTAAACGTCAGATAAGCATCAGAAACTGTCAGAAAAGAAAGAGAGCGCCCTGACATACGGTCTGTTTTGAGTTTGTGTTAATGGTTGAGTCACACGGGAGCGTCATCAGCCATGACAGAAGAATGTCGTGGTGAGCGTTGAGGTGAATGCGTTCATTCGCTGAGTCTGCGTCTCATCTTCATGAGGGCTTGGACAGCGCTGTATGAAAACATCTCAGCTCATCTGTTACTGTTTCTCACTGCTTTCATCACTGGAGATGGATCTCACTATTAGATGGCACATAATGCGTATTGCTGAGTCCTGTATAGCTCATTAGAGATCAAGGGGTCACTGCATGTGCCTCTTCCCTCAAAAGAACCATCACCAGCATGTGATATATGGCCTAAACTGAACTGCCGACTGTTAAAAAAAGTGAAAGCAATTGTGTTTAGTGCTCTGTGAGTTGTGTGGGAGGGATTTGGTCTACTGAAGAAGCAAGATGGAAAAATTCCTAGTCAACTGGACTCAACTGAAATTTCTTCTAAAACATTGTAGTAATCCTTCAACTGCTTTAGAAAGAGTACAGAAACTCATATTTTGAAGAATCTCTCAATACACTTAAGTGTTTCCAGATCGGAAAAACAAGCCTAGAAGTCTTTTCTTCTGTATTGTGATGTACATCTGAAAGATGTACAGGATTGTAGGCCAAAACTTGGTTTTTTGCCTCATATGTTGATTGTATTTTAGCATGTAGGCATTGCTAAATGCTAATTCCATTCTGTCATTTCTCTCTTTACTGCAGGAGCCTCTCATGCTACTCGACGAGCCCCTCATTTCCTGGTGCTTTAAGGGGGACCGGAGTTGTGTCCCTCCTGTTTGATTGATTATTAAAGTGACCTGAGGGTGAGGGTGAACTACTCAAGCTCATTGTGAGGCCCATGACACAGGAAAGGCAAGTGTAAAACATGAGGGTCTTACCCCAATTACCGTACAGAAGTGACCTGCCCATTTGCGGTTTGAGAGCAACAAGCTTTGCTTGATTCATCTGCAATAACCTAGAAGTAGGCTACCTTAATACTACACGACAACATGAAATAAATGAACGACTAGCTATTGCTTCCTTTACTCTAGGGCTGTTTGATTCCGAAAATTTTGGAATCGAGTCCGATTCCGATTCCTGGTTCTGGAATTGATTCAGGAATCGATTCCTCGCTGTTGTTTTCGATTCTTTTTTAGAATGGAGGAACCTAATTTTGCCATGAGTGTAGGATATACATGTCTTAGAAAGTAGCCTTATCATAATATGAAGCTTTATTTTGTAAAAATTATAATACATTTCTGCATTTAAATTGTAATTTTACTGCATTGCCCATAAAATTAGTCACAGCCCACAGCGCAGCAGTGGACGTTTATTGCATGAACTGAACAAGGCGTGCACAGTTCAGCTCAATGATGTTGACTTCAACAGTATGCTTTGCACAAAATTAACAAACTGTACACAACAAAATAACCAGAACATTAACAACAACACTGATACAACAGCTCGAGGTTTATCTGTCAGTCAGATGCGTTCTCAGCCACTGTGCTCTTGTGTTCTTTCAGAATTCTCATTGGCTGATAGAAAAGTTAAGAAATAACATTTTTTTAAAAGATGGAAATAGGATCAATACCCTCCAACACATCATGATCTATTCTGTCATGCAGTGCTCAAAATTGGGAACAATATAAGCCAGTTCCACCGTAAAATACCTTCTGAATCGTTTTTAAACTGGTTCCTTAAAACGATCTATTCGAAAGAACCTTTTCGTAGAAACGAATCAGACTTCTAATCACTATTAGCGAGCAAGAGGCAAATGAATGGATGCTCAACGGAAGGCTGCATCATCACAAGCTCAGACGAGCTCAGTATTGACTCTTTTCATTAAGTTTATTTTCGTGAATCGACGTTCAGCGAAGTTTGATGACAGCAGCCGAGATATGCAGCCTTCGTATGATGCAGCCTTTCGTTTGAGAGGCGCCCATAGATAAGCTTTGCTGAACTGCAAACGGCTCTGAATGGGGAGTCGATTCCCCTTGATGGAATCGATTCCAACTTTTGGATTCGACTCTCGATTCCTAACGACTCGGAATCGAGGAATCGATTCCCAGCCCTACTTCACTCTACAGCACGACTGCACGAGAAATCATATGTATATCACATATAAAGCTACCACACAACAATTGTCCAGATGTTCAGTGTCAAATTCATAAGATGACACTGGCGAGATTACACACAAGCATCGACTTTGTTTACAGAGCGTTGGGTCAAACTAGCATGTACCGAAAGAGTGCAGATGGTCTTGTTATTTGAGAGGCGATAGGTTAAATGAATTGTATCAGCACTAGCTGTCAATCAGTCAGTCTACTAGTGCAACACTCCCCTGTCGGGGAATGCATTGTCTCCATTTAGTCTTACGAGAGGTCTAAAAGCTTCTTGTGTACATGTGTGCAGAGCAAACTCATCGATAATCCTTAAAACATCGCAAATGATGTGTTGCATGTCAACACAAATCATTCATCTTCAGCTTTAGCGTAAATACTTCAGTCACAATGCATGTTGTATTGACAATATTGAGTTATTGATTTTATCAGGTTGACACATTAAAGGAATAATTCACTCAAGACATTTTAAAGAATGTTAACATTGCTGTCCATACAATGAAAGTCAATGGTGTTCAAAACAACACTGGACCCCTCTGACTTTGATCGTATGGATAAAACAACATCATTAGAGATAATCATACAGGAGGGTGAGTAAATAATGAAAGGAGGGTCTCAAGTTCTTCAAGCCCGCCTAGAAAATATCTGTCAATCTGTGTCGGTCTCTCTGATGTTAGTAGCCGTACTGAAAGCAGTGGAGACATGTGGTGGAATTCTCCAAAGTAAACAGCTTTCATTGTGCCGAGACGGACATGCACAGGCATACGTGCATTAATGCACTCTATTTAACATACAGACCACACGTACTGTTGATATAAGACACTAAGCCTAAAGAGACACATATAAATTTAAGTAGAGCTTCCTGCGCAAGTGACATTTAGTCACATATGAAGCCAAAAACAACAGCACATCTTAATAAAGCTTTACGTACCCTCAACACAGGCCTCGTCTCAACTTCAATCGCTTGTTCCTTTCCTGATATCCTACACCATGTCTGAGGTCTGCTCTATCCGACAGGCACAGACTACACCAGGCACAGAGGAGGAGAAAAAAATACAGCATGAATTAGCATTCCTAAAGTAATCATGTGACTTCAAAGCACCAATAGGCGGCTCTGGATTCGGTATGATCCACCTCTAGCTCCTCCCTTCTCTTCTCTCTTGTTTCGCTCTCTTATAGAAAGCCTTTGACAGGGTTGTGATACATGTGGTCTGTTAATGCACCCATTTTTGCTATCAGACATCCAGTATCACACTATTAGTATGCATAATCAAAGTAACTATGTACAACACATAGAGTATAGTATAAAGTATAGTTTAATTAAAAGCCCATATTTAGGATTGTAAATACTGTAAAATGTGAATGAAAATGCAAAAAAGATGTCACATAGAGTGTTTAAATGCAAAAAAAATGCAAGAATGCTTGTCTTTTTGAGAATGTAGTATAATAGGATAATAAAAATCCCACATTTAGGGTCGTAAATACTGTAATATGTGAATGAAAACACGAATGCATTTTGTTTTGCTATCAAAAAATTCTAATATTGAAATCAGGCCCTCAGTTTGCATATTCAAAGTAAATATATATAAAAAGCCCATATTTAGAGTTGTAAATACTGTAATATGTAAATAAAAATGCAAAAAGGGTGGTAATGTAAAAAACGTGAAGCAAGAATGCATGTCTTTTTGCTATAAAAATTCTAATATTGAGAGACAGAGCCAGACCCTTTAGTTTGCATATACAAAAAAAAAAAATATATATATATATATATAAAATATATAGAAGAATATAACAGGATAATAAACCCCCCACATTTAGGGTTGCAAATGCTGTAATATGTGAATGAAAACACAAAAATTATGTCATAAAGAGGGTTTAAATGCAAAAAAAATAAATAAAAATAAAAAAAGTGAACAAGAATGCATGTCTTTTGCAATCAAATTCTATTTTTTAAAAATCATACCCTCAGTTTGCATATTCAGAATAAATATATAAAATATCTAGAAGAATATACTATAAAAATATAATAAAAATAACACATTTAGGGACGTAAATAATGTAAAATGTGGATGAAAATGCAAATATGGTGCCACGAAAAGGGTGGAAATGCAAAAAATGTGAAGCAAGATTGCATGACTTTTTGCTATCAAAATTCTGATATTGAAAATCAGACCCCTTAGTTTGTATATCCAAAATAAATATATAAAATATATAGAACAATATAACACAATAGGATAATAAAACCCACACATTTAGGGTCAAAAATACTGTAATATGTGAATGAAAATACAAAAATTATGTCACAAAGAGGGTCTAAATGCAAAAACCATAACAACAAAAAAAAGAATGCATGTCTTTTTGAGAATATAGTATTATAGAATAATAAAAATCCCACATTTAGGGTCATAAATACTGCAATATGTGTCCTCAGTTTGCATATTCAAAATAAATATATAAAATATATAGAAGAGTAACGTATAATAGTATAATAAAAGGCCCATATTTAGGGTTGTAAATACTGTAATATGTAAAGAAAAATGCAAAAAGGCTGGAAATGCAAAAAATATGAAGTCTTTTTTGCTATCATTTGCTATCAAAATTCTAATATTGACCCTTTAATATTTGCATATACAAAAAAAAAAAAAAAAAAAAAAAAATATATATGTATATATATATATATTTATATAGAAGAATATAACGGGATAATAAAAACCCCACATTTAGGGTCAAAAAAACTGTAATATATGAATGAAAATACAAAAATGATGTCACAAAGAGGCTTTAAATGCAAAATAAATAATTAACAAGAATGCATGACTTTTGCAATCAAATTCTAATTGTGAAAGTCAGACCCTCAGTTTGCATATTCAAAATAAATATAGAAAATATATAGAAGAATATAGTATAATAAAAAGCCCACATTTAAGGTCATAAATACTGCAATATGTGAATGAAAATGCAAAAATGGTGCTACAAAAAGGGTGGAAAAGCAAAAAATGTGAAGCAAGAATGCAAGATAAATATCTAATATGCATATAAAATAATATATAATATATATAGAAGAATATAGTATAATAGGATAATACAAACCCCACATTAAGATTGTAAATACTGTAATATGGGAATGAAAATGCAAACATTGTCACAAAGAGGGTTTAAATGCAAAAAATGTGAACAAGAATGCATGTCTTTTGTGATCAAATACTAATTTTGAAAATCAGACCCTCAGTTTGCATATTCAAAATAAATATATAAAATATACAGAATAATATAGTATAATAGTATAATAAAAATCCACATTAAGGGTAAATACTGTAATATGTGAATGAAAATGCAAAAATGGTGTAAATGCAGAAAAAACATGAAGCAGCAATTTTTTTGGGTCTATCAAAATTTAATAATGAAAATCAGACCTTTTTGCATATTCAGAGTAATGATATACCATATACAGATGAGTACAATATAATAAAATCCCATGTTTAGGCTTGTAAATACTGTAATATGTCAATAAAAAATGTTCCAACAAAAAGGTTGTAAATGCAAAAAGCAATGCATGTGTTTTTGCTATCAAAATTCTAATACTGAAAATAACAGTAAATATACACATACTGTATAGAAGAGTATAGTATGATAGTTCAATAAATACAATATTTAGGTTTACAAACTGTTCGATGTGAATGAAAATGCAAAAATGATGTCACAAAGAAGGTTTAATAATGGTTCATTAAAAGGTTCTAATAATGAAAGTTTGCATTTTCAAAATACATACATAAAATATATAGAAGAATATAATATAAAAGGATTGATTTTGCATATTCAGAGTAATTAAATACCATATACAGAGGAATATAATATAATAAAAAGCCCATATTTAGGGTTGTAAATACTGTAATATGTCACACAAAAGCTTGTAAATGCAAAAAGCGTAAAGCACCAATGCATGTGTTTTTGCTATCAAAATTCTAATAATAAACATCACAGTAAATATATACATACTGTATGGTAAGATTAAAAAAAACCATATTTAGCGTTGCAAATACTTTTCTAAATGAATGGCAATGCAAAAGTGGTGCCACAAAGAGGGTATAAATGCAAAAAGTGTGAAGCAGCAATGCATGTCTCCTGTCATAGATGCTGTGAGAATGTGGTTCAGCCTCTGCGGTGAGCAGAGGGAGAAATTGTAGTCTAACAACAGCGTGCTAATGTCCTGTCTGCATGTGTGCACTATCCTCCATCTTATTAAGTCTCTGTGTCTCATTAGAGGCGGTGGGGGGTGGAAGCTTACAGCACACCTCTGTTGCTTGACCCTGACTTTTACGAGCCCACCTCAACAAAGAGCATTAAACAGCAATCATGGCTGAATGCTGAACACCTCGAGTACGCGATTGCACCGCTCTCGCTCAAGGGTGATTCAAACAGTGGGTTGTTTCGGTTGTGGCGTGAGGCAATAAAGTGTCTGGATGTGGAACAGGATGCTACGATACTAAAAGCCGTTAAGTGATGGGAGGTGTAATAGTCTGGGACACACAGGTGCATAAGCAGCGTTGACATAATTAAACAGGTCAGAGGACAGGCAGGAGAATGAAGGGGGTGATTGTGCTATTTTCTGCTCTGATAATAAGTTCCTTATGCTTCTCTTATGTCTGTATGTGTGTGCGTGTGTGTGAGAAAGAGAGAGGAGATCGTTATCCCGTAATGAGCCTGTACAGTGTTTTATGTTTTAGTAGAGGTGAGAGCCATTTCAAACAGGGAAATATATCAGTGTTTTTAACTCAGATAACATGAAGACAACATTTTGTAGTTTGAAATGATCAGTGTTATTTGATGTTATCTAGTAAATATTTGCTTATTTAAATTTTATTTTCACATTCATGCTGTCGTATACAAATATTTAAACTTTTCAACCCAGTATACGATTTTCAATTCAAATGTATTTGCATAGTAATTTTAATAACACATGTTTTCAAAGCAGCTATAATGTAACAGGAAAGAACAGAAAATGGAGTCATTCAACTAGTGAGCAAGCTACAAGTGACAGTTGCAGTTTTAAAATTAAACACGTATATGCGTACTTGGGTTTCACTTTATACATTTTTCCATCTAGCACTCTATTGAACCCCAGATTGAAAACACTTTATTTAGTTCACTTGTGGTTGACGGAGTGTATACACTACCAGACTTGTTGATCTGATTCTTGCTATGTGGTCTAGCCATATGAAGTCTTGCTTTGTACTTGATTTGTATTAGCAACTAGCTAATAATTAGTACAGGTATGTACGCATTCAGATTGCTAGGAAAACTATGGAAGCCCGTTTCTGTCACTGAATAAAAAATAAAAAAGGTAATTGCGACTTTTTATCTCACAATTCTGACCTTTTTTCTCAGTATTGTGAGATATAAACTTGTAATTGTGAGTTATAAAGTTAGAACTGCGAGACATAAACTTACAATTTTAATAAACAATGTCAGATTTGCGAGATAAAAACTCACAATTTATGTTTATGTCTCGCATTTATGACTTTATAACTTTATATTACAGTTCCAGGAAAAAAGGTCAAAACTGCGAGATATAAACTCACAATTGTGAGTTATAAAGTCAGAACTGCGAGACATAAACTCGCAATTCTGAGAAATAAAGTCAAAACTGCAAGATATACACTCGCAATTGTAAGTTATAAAGTCAGAATTGCAATTCTGACTTTTTTTTTTACAAAATTGTGATAGAAACTCACAAGTGTGAGTTATAAAGTCAGAACTGCGAGACATAAACACAATTTTTAAAAATAATGTCAGATTTGCGAGATATAAACACACAATTCTGACCTTTTTACCCGGAATCGTGATATAAACTCACAACCACGAGTTATAAAGTCAGAGCTGCGAGACATAAACTCGCAATTCTGAGAAATAAAGTAAAAATTACGAGATATAAACTTGCAATTCTGACCTTTTTACCCGGAATTGTGATATACACACAATTCTGACTTTATAACTCACACTTGTGAGTTTCTATCACAATTTTGTAAAAAAAAAAAAAAAAATCAGAATTGCAAGATATAAACAGGCAATTCTGACTTTTTTTTTTTTTTTTTACAAAACTGTAATAGAAACTCACAAGTGTGNCACAATTCTGACTTTATAACTCACACTTGTGAGTTTCTATCACAATTTTGTAAAAAAAAAAAAAAAAAAATCAGAATTGCAAGATATAAACAGGCAATTCTGACTTTTTTTTTTTTTTTTTACAAAACTGTAATAGAAACTCACAAGTGTGAGTTATAAAGTCAGAACTGCGAGACATAAACTCACAATTCTTAGAAATAATGTCAGATTTGCGAGATATAAACACACAATTCTGACTTTTTTCTTAGAATTGCAAATTTATATCTCACAATTCTGACCTTTTTTACCCGGAATTGTGATATAAACTCACAAGTGTGAGTTATAAAGTCAGACCTGTGAGACATAAACTCGCAATTCTGAGAAATAAAGTCAAAATTGTGAGATATAAACTCGGAATTCTGACTTTTTTCCCCAGAATTGTGTGATATAAACTTGCAAGTGTGAGTTATAAAGTCAAAACTGCTAGACATAAACTGTCAGAATTCAATTCAGAGGTCAATTCTGACCTTTTTTCTCACTATTGTGAGATATAAACTTGCAATGAGTTATAAAGTCAGAATTGTGAGATACAAACTTGCAATTCTGACTTTTTCTCAAAATTGTGATATAAACGCACAATTGCGAGTTATAAAGTCAGAACTGGAACAAAAACTCACTTGTGAGATGTACACTCACAATTCACAATTTTTTCTTAGAATTGCGAGTTTATATCTCGCAATTCCTGACCTTTTTTCTCAGAATTGCGAGATATAAACTTGCAATTGTGAGTTATAAAGTCAGAATTGCGGGATACAAACTTGCAATTCTGACGTTTTTCTCAAAATTGTGATATAAACACAATTGCGAGTTATAAAGTCAGAACTGAGACAAAAATTTACAATTCTGCCTTTTTTTCTTAGAATTGCGAGATAGAAACTTGCAATTGTGAGTTATAAAGTCTATAACTGACAATTGCAAGTTTATATTTCACAATTCTGAAAAAGTCAGAATTACAAGAAAAAGTATGAATTTTGAGATACAAACTTGCAATTGTGTTATAAAGTAAGAATTTAAAATTTTATCTCACAATTCTGACTTTATTTCTTGCAATTGTGAGTTTATATCAATTCTGAAAGCCAGAATTGTGACTTTACATCTAGCAATTCAGACTTTATAACTCGCAACTGCAAGTTTATATCTCAAAGTTCTAAACTTGTAAACTTGCAATTGAAGAACAAGAACAAAAGTCAGAATTGTGAGATAAAAAGTCACAACCTTTTTTATTTTTTTCAGTGAGGGAAACGGACTTCCATAGAAAACACCTGCCAAGAACATAAGAAAAAATGGAAATTCAAATAATTTTGGAGTGTACTATAACGAGGAAATCGATACGGATATTTTAGCCCTTACCCTACATGTAAATCAGACCTGAGTTTTTAGTGGTTTGTCATAGCAGTACATTGTTTGAGGTGTCAGGCACGTTTTATTTAAATATCATTTTAACTTACCAAGGCAACTAGTTCGCATGACCATACTATCCAAATAGGAGTTCGTCAGGTGTGGTCACAGTTGTGTATTATGTCTTAATAATATGTTATGCAGTAGTTTTATTTGTTGAACTTTGTTTTGATCATGGGCCATTTGTAGTGAAACTCTTTGGAATCTAATGATCCCTGGGTCAACTATGTTTTTTTTTAAATATGAAAATGAAGTTTACAAGCAAATTCAGTTGTTGCTGTTGTAAAAATGTATTAGAATTTGTCATTTGAATTTCAGTGATTTGGTATTGGTTGCTTCAGTCCAGTAAATACTCATTTTGATAAATTAAAAAGTTACTGACATTTGCTTGTAGAATTAATAAACATCATTAGATTTCATAGCAACAAGACAAATTTACCATGAGGTGACTATCTATCTATCTATCTATCTATCTATCTATCTATCTATCTATTTAAAATTTAAATCTAAATACTGAAAACACACAGTGTTTCAGTATATATATATATATATATATATATACACTACCGTTCAAAAGTTTGGGGTCAGTACATTTTTATTGTTTCTTTTCTTTTTTTTTCTTTTTTTTAAGAAATTAATACTTTTATTCACCAAGGAAGTTACTAATTAAAAGTTTATTAAAAGTTAATAATAAATAATTTACATTGTTATAAAATATTTATATGTTGAATAAACACTGTACTTTTTAAACTTGTTATTCATGAAAGAATCCTGAAAAAAAAAAAAATCACACGTTCCAAAAAATATTTGGCAGCACAACTGTTGATATTATCCAACATTGATCATTCTAATAATAAATCCGCATATTAGAATGATTTCTGAAGGATCATG
>JAHKKF010531670.1:0-15788 GCA_019740295.1 Labeo calbasu | reverse complement strand
TGACTACGATCTGTAAATAAAAGCTTGCACGTGGATCTTACACGCTTCCTACGAGTCCTGCTTGTTACAAGATGGTTATTCAGTGTTAAAGAAAGGTCCACCACCTAAATTTGATGAAGTTGATATTGCATTGGCAGACATATGGTGGATGTGTGGATCAGAACATGGCCTCTTGTCAACATTACCAGAAAATTGGTCAGGAGTATGTACTAAGGCAGGGGTGGCGAACCCGCAGCTCGCGAGCTGCTTGCGGCTCTTTCACTGCTCTTGTGCTACTGCTACATTTCACATGTTCTGTGTTTACAATCGCAATTTATTTTTAAAATGTCGAAACTTAATTTTGCAATAAATGGGTATGTATTTAAATGCATTTGTCGAATCTAATTTGGATTTTTATTTATTTATTTTTTTTACACTCAACCTCTCGCACGATTTAACATACATTAGCCAACTGACTAACACGAGTGATGTGCAGTTCGTTAATATCAATCGTCATGGCAGAGTCAGGGAAGCGTACAGCTAAGCGTAAATATGAAGATGAGCGCAGAACATTTTTATCTGAATCGGAGGATTTATATTTTTTTGTTGAAAGAAATGTAAAGCCATTCTGCTTGATATGCCAGACTTCATTGTCGTATTTTAAGGCTTCAAATCTCAAGTGCCATTCCACCTCTCTCCATTCTACCATAGCCTGGGAATTTCCCAAAGGCAGTGAACTTCGCAAGCACAAGGTAAAGACACTGAAAGGTCAGGCAGAAAAGCAAACTCAGCTTTTCCGAAAATTTACTAAGCATTCAGAGACGGTCACATTAGCATCATATCAGCTAGCATGGAACATTGCTCGTGCAAAAAAGCCACACCTTGAAGGAGAATTTGTTAAAAAGTTCCTCAGTGATGCTGTTGCTATTCTTTGTTCCGAAAATAAAAATTTGAAAAGTTCCGTAAAGGACCTTCAACTGTCACAACACACTGTTGAACAGAGAATATAGGACATTGACAATTCAGTAGAAACACATTTATTATCAGATCTTCAGAAGAGCCAGTATTTTAACATTGCGTTGGATAAGTCCTGTGATGTTTAAGACAAGCCACAATTAGCAATATTTGTACGGTTTGTGTCAGAAGACTGCACAATTAAGGAAGAGCTTCTTGACATTGTGCCGCTGAAAGACAGAACTCGTGGCATCGATCTGAAAGAGACACTGATGACTGTTGTTGAGAAAGCAAATCTGCAGTTATCAAAACTAACAGCAATAGTCATGGACGGAGCTCCAGCCATGTTGGGATCTGAGAAAGGTCTTGTAGGGCTGTGTAAAGCTGATGACTGTTCTCCAGAATTTTGGACCTTTCACTGTATTATCCATCAAGAGCACTTGGTGTCTAAAAAGCTGAACTTAGACCACATCATGAAACCTGTGTTGGAAATTGTCAATTTTATACGCACACATGCTCTCAATCACAGACAGTTCAATAATCTCATTGATGAACTTGATGAAGATCTTCCATCTGATCTGCTTCTTCACTGTGCCGTGAGATGGCTTTCAAGAGGAAATGTGCTTTCTCGTTTCTTTGAGCTTTTGAATCCAGTGAAGCTGTTCCTCGCAGAGAAAAAACATAAGGACTATCCTGAGCTACATGATCCCCAGTGGATTATAGATTTGTTTTTTTTGGTCGACGTGCTGCATTATCTGAATGGACTGAATGTGGATCTGCAAGGGAAGTTAAAGATGCTTCCTGACCTGGTGCAGAGTGTTTTCGCATTTGTCAACAAACTCAAGCTTTGCAAGACAAATCTACAAAAGAGAGACTTCACACATTTTCCAACCTTGTTGAAGGCAAGTGGACAAGAAGCAGAGGTTGTAAAAGGGAGTACTGCACGGTATGCTACACTGCTTGAAAATCTTAAGCAAAGTTTTAAGGACAGATTCTCCAACCTACGACAAAAAAGACCACAGATTACATTTCTGATCAACCCATTCACTGCTGAATCAGACTGTTTAAAAGCCCCTTTAGTGGAAGATGAAGCAGCATCTCAGCTTGAAATGATCGAACTTTCTGAGGATGACAGACTTAAAAGTGTTCTGAGAGAAGGAACCGTGGAGTTTTGGAAGATTGTGCCCGTTGAGAGATATCCCAATGTCAAACAGGCTGCACTCAAACTATTGTCGATGTTTGGGTCAACTTACGTCTGTGAATCACTTTTTTCGACACTGAAACAAATTAAATCAAAGCATCGCTCTGTTCTTACTGACACACATGTGAAAGAGTTTCTACGAGTAGCCATAACGAGCCAGACCTGAAAAAGATTGTGGAAACCAAGGAATGTCAGGTGTCCCACTGAGTCAAGTAAAAGGAGGTAGGCTAATTTAAATCCATGAAAACTACTGTGTTATATAATTCGGTTTGTAAGTTATTGTGACAGATGTACTGTTGTTTGCGCATCTGTTGTGTGGCTCTTTGCAGTGATAAAGTTTTTTTTTTTTGGCTCATCATGCCAAACAGGTTCGCCACCCCTGTACTAGGGTTATGCTAACACATAAAATGAGTCATATCTTTCTAGAAGAGGAGGAAACAAATGCAGAGAAAATCAGATCTAAAAGAGCCTATGAAAAAGACCCTGCAGTTTATATAGATTCAATTGGTCAACCTAGAAGTATACCTAATGAGTTCAAAGCAAGAGATGAAGTTAAAGCAGGGTTTGAATCAATATTCATTTGGATCACGCAAAATAAAAATACAGAATGGATCAACTACATATATTACAACCAGCAAAGATTTATTAATTACACTGATGAGGCCTTATCACTGCTAGGAGAGCAATTGGATGCAACAAGCAGAATGACTTGGCAAAATAGAATTGCTTTAGATTATTTGTTAGCTGAAAAGGGGGGTGTATGTGTTATGTTTGAGGATCAATGCTGTACATATATACCAAATAATACTGCTCCAGAAGGAGGACACAAGGACACAAGAGGGAAAAAAAAAAAAAAAAACAGTCCACGGGGTGTGACATTACTCCCCCACAGGGGGGGTGGGCGATCTGGAGGCTTGTGCAGGGCAGACACAGGAGGGAGAGGAGGGACGCCTCCAGGGCGGCTCAGGGAGTTAGGGAGCCATGGCAGGTCAGGGAGCTCGGGGAGCCACGACGNGCTGAAAAGGGGGGTGTATGTGTTATGTTTGAGGGTCAATGCTGTACATATATACCAAATAATACTGCTCCAGAAGGAGGACACAAGGACACAAGAGGAAAAAAAAAAAAAAAAAACAGTCCACGGGGTGTGACATTACTCCCCCACAGGGGGGGTGGGCGATCTGGAGGCTCGTGCAGGGCAGACACAGGAGGGAGAGGAGGGACGCCTCCAGGGCGGCTCAGGGAGTTAGGGAGCCATGGCAGGTCAGGGAGCTCGGGGAGCCACGACGGAGCATACAGTCTGGGATGCCATGGCAGGTCAGGGAGCTCGGGGAGCCACAGCGGAGCATATAGTCCAGGCGGCCATGGTGGATCACGGAGCTCTGAACTCAAAAATTCCTCCACATACTGCTCCAACGGCCTCTCCACCTTCTGAATATTCAAGAGGAATTCCTCAGCCCAGAACATTTTTGTGTTAGGTCCGTTCTTCTGTCAGGCGTCGTGAGCGGGAAGGAGGAGCAGGGACAAGCAAATCATAGAAAACGTGCTTTAATTGAATAATCCAAAATGGGAACAGGAACAAACAGGAACAGCGGGGAAAACACATGCCAACCACGACGGAAACTAAAATAATATGACATTAAGAACATACAAGAACCAAGGAACTGAACCAAACTTATATATGGTAGCTAATGAGACAAGGACAGGTGTAAGTGATTAACCAATGATGACATTAACAAGAAACGGAACAGGAAAGACCAAATAAGGACACAGGTTTCAGTAATATTACATTTACATGTTTTGATTGTATCTGTTGTATTTCACATAACTGTGACAACCACAGGCAAGCGCTGAACCAATTGGACGCTCATGCTTATAACACTATTTTAGTTTAAAAAAATTAGGGAGACAGAATCTTTTACTTCTCCCAAGTCAAGTGTGGGAGCAGATGTTTGGTTCTGATTCTCCACCAAAGTGCGGTTGCATAATCTGGTCATTGATAATAAACCTATGTGACTAACCTTAGTCACTAGATAGTGATAACTGATGAGACTGAATTGTGAAAATGCACTCTGGGTAACGACAAGTAAAGGTGAGAAAGGTGAAAGGTGAGTAAGTCTCAAAGGGGGGAATATGTGGAAGATTTTTATTAATCAAAGTCTGAAGTAAACAAGTATAATCAATGTGAATATAGCCATGTGTGTAATCTACTATTATAATCATGTATCTTTTGTATGCACTGAGGGCCTGCAGAAGGACATAAAGAGGCCCATAAAGAGTGTACTGTGTACCATCGTGACCATGTATGTAATGAGGCATGTGAGAGAATAATCAAGTTATTCAGATATTATGAACACATGTAATCGCTTGATGTATTCCCCACCTGTAAGTCGCTTTGGATAAAAGCGTCTGCTAAATGAATAAATGTAAATGTAAATGTAAATGTTTCCTAAGTATAATGTATGCATTGTATAGAAAGACTATGTTAAACACGCCTTAAGGAAACAACTGTATAAAAGAGTGTGCAGACACAGATTCTGGAGATGCTCTGCTGAGTCTCTCGGCTTCTTTGTCTTTGACAATAAATTCTATCTTCTGGCATCAAAACCTCAAGACTTCGAGTGATTTCTCACAGAAGCGGCAGAAACCACCACATTGGTTGTGTGGGTAAACAAAGCAAAACAAATAAAGCTCCAGTACAGTGCTTCACTGTGATGTGTTTCCTTGTTTTGACAGAAGCTTCGAAGCCTTAGTGCTGAACATCACATCACTACTTACACATACTAGGATTCTTATGGACTGTTTTAGGGTACCCACCACACACCAAATCATTTTCTTATCTAGCGCCCTAACTCTGGAACAATCTACTCAACTCTGTTCGGGACGCAGACACACTCTGTCAGTTTAAATCTAGATTACAGACCCATCTCTTTAACCTGGCTTACACATAACACATCAACATATTTCTATAATTCAAATCCGTCAAGGAATGTTAGCCTGCGTTAATTAGGTCAACCAGAACCGGGAACACTTCCCATAATACCCGATGTACTCAGTGCATCGTAAGAAGAATGGCATCTACGCTAATATTAGTCTGTTTCTTTCTTATTCTGAGGTCACCTTAACCACCAGATCCAGTCCGTATCCGGATCAGATGGTCACTGCAGTCCCCCGGATCCAGTCCGTACCGAAATCCAGATGGTGGATCAGCACCTAGAGATGACCTCTACAGCCCTGAATGTCAGTGGAAACCACATCGACTAGATGAGCCACAGAGACGGATCCCCAGTGAAGATCTCGTCACCTAAACGGCCATGGACACAAGACCACGGGAACCAGATGAGTCCCTTGCATCTGACCAGAGGAGAACTGGCCCCCTGACTGAGCCTGGTTTCTCCCAAGGTTTTTTTCTTCAAACGATATTGTATACTATTTGAACTGAACTGAGCTAGATGATGACATCATTGAATCCAATGATGAACTGCCTTTTCCTGAAAATTGAGTGTTTACTGTTGCCCTTTTGCATTATTGATGCACTATTTCCTGTTTAATACTGTACAGCCGCTTTGTCACAATTCTGTATTGTTAAAAGCGGTATATAAATAAAGGTGACTTGACTTGACACACCAGCTTATTGATGGAAAGGGGACAGAGTGATGAACCCAGAGTAATGAATAATGTGAAGAATGTAAATATATACTGTTTTAAACCCCCTTAACTTCTGTTTTGTGTCATTATTTTAACACTAGTTAATTAATTTTTATATTATCTTTTTCTGATGAGCATTAGCTGCTTCCAGCACTGTCTGCCTGTGTCTTCACTTCTGCAATTGATGTCCTGATTAAGAGAAAGCTAATTCGCTACTCATATGCCAAACATAGTAGCCTGCCCTGTCTCTTCCCATGACGGCCTTCCATTACAATTGTTCTGTACACAACAAACCCAAAGAAACATTTTGTTATAATATTGACACTAGGTGTCACTGCAGGGTAGAAGTAAGGGGAGAGTATAAGTGTGAGAAGAAGTGTGAGAAGAGGTGTATGGTTGGTTGTGCTGTTGCAGATGTATATTAAAGAGCATCATCTGACTTACATTGTACTGGTGATTTCGTCAGTAGAAGACATAACAAAATTGGCGACGAGGATGCTGAACATCTGCACACAGAAATGACAAAGGATGTCTACAGTAAACGTTCCTTTTTCCAAACCCCTTTCTCCCTTGCCCAGGGGTGCCAGCCATACCATTTACAACATGGGAGAAAATGTTTTGCAACTATCTACTAGTGATTAATGCATCTGGTGATGAGTGGCCCGAGGCAAGGAAGCTACTTTACCATCTTGGAACTGAGGGGCACCGAATTTTCTACACTCTCCCTGACACTGGTGACACACTGGACTCAGCGATTGCTGCATTACAGACACACTTTAACCCTAAAATCAACGTTGTAGCGGAGAGACAATTGATGCATTTTGCAAACATACTCAAGCCACCAGTGAATCAGTTCTACATTACATTGCAGCTTTAAGAGACTTGGTGCGAGTTTGGCACTAATACAGATGACATGATCAGGGATCAGTTAATCGAACATGTTGTGTCCAGAGATACTGTTACGTGCTCCGCCAAACTCTACGTAATTGACTCAGGCACTGCATTGCTGGGTACGAATCTAGTAAAAGGACTACACTTGCGCTTCGAGGGTCAACGCTTGCTTCCACCCCTCCCTACTACAGAATCCTAGATTCCCTCTGCTGCTGTAATGTGCCTTTCAGAACCAGCTGGGAATGCACTGGGATGCGCAAAGGGTTTGTTCACAAAGTTAAGCTCTTGGGAAATGTTGCTCTGGTCCATCTAAAACTGCGACGCTTACCTCTGTCTGTGCGCTCTGCTGTTTCCAAAGAGTTGGTTCACCTCCTTAAAGAAGGGCTAATTGAAAAATTGGTGCATCTCCCTGGGTTTCCCTGATCGTTGTCACGCAAAAGAAAATGGGTGGTATCCGTTTGTGTGTCGATCTTAGAGAACCCAGTAAAGCTATTGTGACCGACAGTTACCCACTGCCACATATGGAGGAGTTGCTCTCACTACTTAATGGGGCTACATTATTCTCGACCAATGATCTTCAAAGCGGCGTTTTAGAAGATGATGCACCTTATATTGCAGGACCTACTGAATATGGCAAACTACTTGGATGATATTATAATCTTGGGACGCACTGCTGAGGAGCACAAACACGCTCTGATAGCCGTTCTGCACCGCTTGCAGGACTCTGGACTAAAAATGAATGCATCAAAATGTCACTTCAGCCAGACCAGCTTACAGTTCCTAGGCCACACAGTTACAGCGCAGGGTATCAAGCCAGACAAACAACACTTGTCTGCAATTTTACAGGCTCTGGCTCCTACTGATGCCGTAAAGCTGTGCTCATTCCTTGGCCTGCTGTCTTGGTACAGTAAATTTATTCAGAATTTTGCCTCTGTGGTTGAGCCGTTTCGTGCCTGTTTGCGAAAGGATGCAGAGTTCTCCAGGTTGGAAGAAGCACAGAACAGCTTTGCTGTGGTCAAAGAGTTACTTGTTAATAGTCCTGCTTTGGCCCTTTACAACCCTGATCTGCCTACACTTATCTCGACTGATGCATCTGATTATGGCCTCGGGGCTGTGTTCTCACAAATACATCCTGATAATTCTGAATGCACCATGGTCTTCGCATCAAGAACGCAAATATTTGACCGTGGAAAAGGAGGCGCTCACTTACTCACTACAAAAGAGGGAGACCGTGCAGGAATGCGTATCGCACGCTGGGCAGCGCGCTTGCAGTGTTTCAATTACGAAATGATCTTCCGACCAGGCCATCATAACTTCACAGCTGATTGTCTGTCCCATTTCCTTCTACCATATGAACCCCTGGAAAGTGATTCATATACTGAGCCAGAACAAGTAGCTGTGCTTACCTATGCACTGACAGCCTTGACTCCGAAAGTGTTTGCAGCTGCTTCTTCCTCCTTTCCCGAGATGTGCAAGCTGTGGGCACAGATTCAGCAAAGCTGGCTGCGCTCATCTTTACACGTTGACCCCCTCCTGTTGCCATTCCACAAGCTGAGACACAAATTATCCTGAGGGGATTACGTCTCATTGCACCTGTGTTCTTACATCACAGGTTAGTAATGCTTGCACATGAGGAGCACCAGGGCATAGTAGGCACAAATCAGCGGCTACGTGATCTCTACTGGTGGCCACGGATGGATGAATCGGTCATGTGCGTTATCTCTTCCTGTCAACTGTGTCAAGCATTGGACAAAACCGCAAAAATACACCCTGCCCCACTGCAACCTGTCCCTTTTCCTCCTGAGTCCTGGAAAAAATTAGCAATGGATGCAGTGGGCCTATTCGAGTCGGCTGACTGGGACTGCTATTATGCCCTATCCCTTGTGGACTATCATAGCTAATGACCTGAAGTTGCTTTTGTATCCTCAGTGAGTGCAAAGCAAGTGATTAATTTCCTCATTTCCGTGTTTAGTCGTCATGGAAATCCGGAATGCATAGTCACGGATAATGGACCCCAGTTTACAGCCGCTGAATTCTCCGCCTTTCTTAGAGCGAGGGACATCGCTCATGTGCGCACACCAGTATACCATCCAGCTGCCAACGGGGCGATCGAGTGCTTTCATAGAGTGCTCAAGAGTTGCATACAGTCTGCAATACTTCAGTCGCAACCATAGAAAAACCCCTGTTACAGAATTCCTCCACGTCTATAGGGCAATGCCACATTCCACAACTGGCGTGACGCTTTTTGAATTGTTGCACGGGAGGAAAATGCGCACAAGCCTAGATGTCTTGCCCTCTTTACCATCGAAAGGGTTTACAGATCGGGTGCATGGGCAGCAATCTAGGATGAAGAGGTGGTTTGACACAAAGCGCAGAGCACGTACTACGGTTCTAAAACAAGGGGTAAAAAAGGGCGCGTTAAGCTTCCGTGGCACGTACCAAAAGGATGCCCAAAATTTTCAGAGCCAAAAGAGATCAGGAAGCAGGTGGGAAAGAATACTTTCATTCTTTCAGATGGAAAGAAATGGCATGCTTCACAACTGGTGCTGTCTTCTGTGGGATCGAAAGGAGTTGATTGTTGCTGATTGGCTTACACAGCTTCCTCACGAACAGGTCCAGGTACACAGATCTGGACCTGGTGATTGTAATTCAACCCGTCCTCAGAGGAATAATTGAAGCTGAAGTTTGTTGTTGTATTTGAGATGCTTCAAATCACACGTTAAATTATGCTTAAGAATTGAGTTTGGAAATCTAGTTACATATTAATACGTTGAGTTGTGAATTTCCAAAGGAAAAAGTGTTCTTGAGTACAAGGGGAATATGTTATATTGTTGACACTAGGTGTCGCTGCGGGGTAGAAGTAAGGGGAGAGTATAAGTGTGAGAAGAGGTGTATAGTTGGTTGTGCTGTTGCAGATGTATATTAAAGAGCATCATCTGAGGTACATCGTACTTCGTGTTTATTTCGTCAGTAGAAGACAACACATTTCTGCAAATTAAGCTAATAAACACGATTATGATAGTATATGATTTCTATGTGATTTTCATGAGTTTCTGGGTATTTTCATAAAGAATGTTTACATGAGAAATGCTAAGCAAGTGCAGCATTTAGCTGTGTTAAAAGGCTATAACTAGCATATTTTAACAACATTAAATAACAAGAATCCACAAGAGATCGCGATTATTACAAACACTGGATGGTGGTTTAGAATAGGCTTGCTGCAGTTGTTGGTATTACCTGGTGTTCGACCATACACTGAATACATTGCTTGCCCACTATAGCACTGGCACCACTGTCGTTTTGCTTTTTTATTTAAAACCATTTGGTTTAGTTCAGCTGCAACTGTAAGCGCCTGCTCTGATCCATACAGCGCATGCTGCACAGCCACAGCACAGTGTGAGCATGAAAGTGCATGTGGCAAAAATTCTGAGGAAACGATAGAGGACAGAGAATTTGTTTTTTCAAGTTAAATGTAAAGTTAAGTAAAAGCTTCTTAAACCAGAGAAGGCAAAAAAAAAAACATGCAAGCACTATCGCTGTTATGGAGCGAGGGAGACGGGAAGCAGGTGGATCCATACGCAAAGCTTTATTGAACTAACAAAGACATGGTCAAACATAAGCAGGGTCGAACATCGGCAAACAGGTATATTCGGGCAAGACACAAGAGAAATCAGTAGGGATAGGCAAGGCTGAGGGCCCTCCAGGGTGGAGCAGACGGATCAGGAGCCCACCAGGGGGGAGCAGACAGAACAGGAGCCCACCAGCGCGGAGCAGATGGAGCAGGAGCCCACCGCAGAAACTGGGACCTGGGGAAAACGGAGACAGAAGAGACAGAGAGAGCAACAAGGACATAGACAGGGAACGCATTGGGCTTATTAGTAGTCTCTGTGGGGACTGAACAGGCAGACAGTTCATAGTTGACGTCCTTGCCTGAGACAGATGGGGCAGAGAGTTCAATGATGGCCTCCATAGCCATAACAGGATGGGCTGAGAGTTCACTGACAGCCTCCATAGCCATGACAGGACAGGCAGAGAGTTCACTGACAGCCTCCATAGCCGTAACAGAACGGGCAGAGAGTTCAATGACGGCCTCCATAGCCATAACAGAGCAGGACAAGAGTTCAGAAGTGGGCGCTACTACCGAGACCAGAGCTGAAGTGAATGGTACCGCCTCAGGAGGTTCTGCAGCTATAGCCACCACCTGAAGTGGAGTGGAGATCTGGAGTGGGCACCGCCATCTCTGGAGGTTCTGCAGCCTCAGCTGCTACTTCTGGAGATCATTCCACGGACATCGCCATCTCAGGAGGTTCTGCAGCTTCAGTTGCCACCTTTGGCGATCCTACCGTGGGCGTCAATGGTTCTGGATTTTCGGCAGTTGTGATTGAAACAAAGACACCAGAAAGAAATCACCCATATGGAAAGTGCTGCAGACAAGGGGATTACTTCTGGGACAGGAGGGTTGGTAAATGCTAGTTTAGGGATACCAGCATTATATGAACCCAGTTCCTGTCCGTTATCCAGACCAGATGGTGGATCAGCACCTAGAAATGACCTCTAAAGCCCTGAATATCAGCTGAGACCATGTCAACTAGATGAGCCCTAGTGACAGATCCCCTTCGAAGACCTTGTCACCTAGATGTCCACGGCACAAGACCACGAGGACCAGACGAGTCCTCTGCACAGCCCCTGTGAACTGACAATAACTGAATATAATATAAATCGAACCTTTACTTTCAGGGACTCTGTGCTCTAGTAGTGGCTTGTGAGCCTCCTTGATGCTCGTCCCTGAACTGAGCTGGGGCCTTCTCAACGTCTTCGTCCGGACCAGAGTAAAACCTGAAACATCTACTCACCTCCCTCTGAGGGTATCAACATCTGCTCTCATCTTCCTCCCCTTAATTCCCCTGAGGCCATAGTCCCTCCACCTGACCAAGGTTAGGCAGGAGTCTCCTGCGCTTGCATTGCAATCTCATTTCTCTCTGCTAGACCTATGATGATTTTGGTTGGTTTCTATGTCTCATAGAACTACCTTCCGACAGTCCGGACCCAAGTGTTCTTTGGACTTCACCTTCAGAATATATACACGTGAACTTGAGGCATGCATGGGAGCCGTGGTGGGTGAGTACATTCAATTTCATATCACTATTGCTACTTTTACATGATCTTACTGACTAGCTTTTCTTCGCAGCGTTTGTTGGACCTGTCTTTGTACCTCTGACTTGGTTACAGGGCTAAGACCTCTGCGAGCACCTCCCCTGCTTATTAAGCCCTGTTGTTTCTACAGGTTCTTTTGGGTCTGATTAAACGGGACCCATGTTCTCTATCAAGACAGGGTGCATAAGACTATGGACATGTAAGACACCATGTTTGGCTGTAACAGTTGACAGTCTCTCATCAGACCCTGCTTAACTACTCCTTCTAATCTAGAGCTGCCTTCTGGTCAAGCAAGGAAGTGCTCCTCTCACTGTGAGGGCTAGATATGAGCCTATTGATCCCAGTTTGAGCTATGAGGGTCCACCTCTGATGAATCCTGCTGACTCTCTTCAAACTGTTTTACCCTGAGAGCACTGTACCAACATCAGATGTTCATCTACACTGATATTCTATGGTAAAATAAGCTCTACTGTATTGTAAATAAAATACAAATGACCACAAACCCCCATTATCTAACTGTCCTGACATTCTTTGTTACCTGCCTCATAGTGACAGTCACACTGATGGGCCATTAGAGGACAGTCTTTTGTCTCTCAGGTGTGAATCACTAAATATTCATGGACATTGTCACTCCCTTGCATATTCCCATTCTATTACTAAAAAGTAAGCAGGATAATTTTCACAGAATTTAGAAGTAAATATTCTAGCCTACAAGAGTGATTACTCAAAAGCATTGTTCAGGCCAGTATGGGTTTTATGGCCTTATTTCAGCTACATTTATTTTCCCAAAACTTACTAACCACTCATAATCTTTTATGATATAATTTTTTTTTTCTTCTAAAAAATGATCTTGTAAGATGTGCTCCCTTTATACAGAGTGTGTGTGATCGCGAAATTGAAAGTGAATAGGTGCTTATTCAAAAGAGATTTAAATACTCTTTAATACAATAAAATTATATTCAATATTAGAATGATTGCGTGAGCAGGTGGTAATGGCCCGAAATTCAGCGGGATCAAGAAAACAGTCTACGTAGGGCTTTAATACAAAAAAATCTGAATCCCAGACATTTTAGGCAATTTAGAAATCCCGTTGGATGCATTTTTTTTAGGTCCAAAAAGAGGACATGTCCAGGGAAAAGAGGACGTAACATAAATCAAGCAAGCTAGTATGCGTAGACCACAAAGTGTTGGCGAAATAACACAGCAGACCGAAGGGATTAATATGTAATTTTTTTTCCAGAAAACTTCTTGCACAAATAAATTCAAGCACTTTCAAGGACCTGTATCTATGTATGTTTATTTTCAAAAACTTTCAAGGGCCTTGATTTTTTTTTTTTTTTTAGATTCACAAACTTTCAAGGATTTCAAGGAAGCATGCTAGTAAGATGACTCATTTCATGCACTGACCTGAAAAAGAACTATTCATAAACAGCATACCGATAGTACTGTCTTACCTGAGCTTTCCTGAAAGATGGCAAAAAACCCATCAAAGTTCTTGTAACCATCTGAGATAAAAAGAATGTGCAGGGAACTGCCGGTGCTTTTGATTGAAGGTGGTCTCTCATTTCCACAATAACGTCCAATCACACGTGAGTTCAAGCTCTCTCCATCCCTCACCTCAACATAGTCATACTGACAGCTGTGGTCAAACTCCAAACTGAGCATCATGAACCTGAGATACAGAGAATGACAAGATCAGGTGATTAGGATATGATTCTGGTGTCTGCATATACAGTGACTGTGTCATGAAATACAGTCCTAGTATGTAATGCAGATTGGAGAAGTCTGCTTTCTTCACATCTAACCAATGACCCTTACGAAAAAGAAGTTTATTAAAAAGTTTATAGTTCTTTAAGTTTAAAATAGGAAAGTATACTTTTAGTCTTCTCAGCTTAGAAAAAGTCTAAATATATTTGAGCTATACTTGTGGTCCTAGAATTTGTGTTTTCATTGTTACAAGGTAGGGGACACTAGTAAGAAACTGAAACAACAGATGCTTCCACATGTAATCTAACACAATCATCAGACATAAAACAGCATTAAAACTGTGTAGTGTTGTGGAATAAAATGTTGACTAATGAAGAGGTAATAATGACTGTCAATTTTTCGCAGTTTCATCTATGCTTGATTAAATAATTCTAAATCCAATCCATAATCTTTTTTTTTTTCAGCTTTTTGTTCAAAATGTTATTTCTTTATTTTTTATTTGTAAAACTTACCCACATTCAAGTGTTAAAAAAATAATGCATGAAGCTAGAATACAATGTTTTTGTTTACAAACAGATATTCTGTTTTTTCTTTTGATGTTTTGTATGTTCAGATGTTCATATGACACAATATATATATGTAAATTAATACCTAGATAGGGACATAGTAGTATGTTTAAAGTATTATGTAAAGTTCACTTAAAGAAAACTTACGAGTATACTTGCAGTATAAAACTACTAAACTAGAAGTTTACTGGGACTATACTTCAAAGTGTACAAAAATGCTACTACAAGTTTTTATCTAGTAAACTATCAGTATACCTATAAGTTCACTTTTAGAATAGCTTTTAGTATAGTTGCATGGCAAGCTAAAACACTGATGTAAACTAGTTGTGTACTCAATGTTATACTGTTACTGTTGTCTCTCTCTGCTATACTGTTATACTTAAAGTATACTTGAAAGTATATTTTTTATACTAGAAAGTGGGCCAATTTACTCCCAAGGAGTATTGAACATTCTGACATTACTCCCCCCTCCCATAAGGCGCAACTCGCGCCGTAACAACTACACTGGGGAGGGAGGGTGGGCGCCCTGGAGGCTCGTGCGGGGCAGACACAGGAGGAACAGGAGGTACGCCTCCAGGGCGGGTCAGGGAGCCACAGCGGAGTACAGAGTCCATACAGCCATGGCGGGTCAGGAAGCTCGGGAGGCCATGGCCGAGCACACAGTCCCTCCGGCCATGGGGGGTCAGGAAGCTCAGGAGGCCACGGCCACGCACACAGTCCATATGGCCATGGCGGGTCAGGGAGTTCGGGAAGCCACGGCCGAGCACACAGTCCATAAGGCCATGGCGGGTCAGGGAGTTCGGGAAGCCACGGCCGAGTACACAGTCCATCCGGCCATGGCTGATCAGGGGAGTAGCCCCTCCCCCAAAATTTTCTTGGGGGAACTTAGGGCATAGTCTGCCCAGGAAAACACAGGATGGTCGAGCTTAGGAGGCGCTGGCACAGGAGGGCGCTCGGGAGGCGCAGGCACAGGAGGGCACTCGGGAGGCACAGAGGAAGCACAGGCTCTGGAGGAAGCACAGGCTCTGGAGGGCGCTCTGGAGGCGCCGGGGGAGTCACAGGCTCTGGAGGGCGCTCTGGAGGCGCCGGGGGAGTCACAGGCTCTGGAGGGCGCTCTGGGGGCACCGGAGGAAGCACAGGCTCTGGAGGGTGCGCTGGAGGCGCCGGAGGAAGCTCCGGCTCTGGAGGGCACACTGGAGGCAGCACGGGCTCTGGAGGGCGCGCTGGAGGCACCTCGAGCTCTGGAGGGCGCGCTGGACGCAGCACGGGCTCTGGAGGGTGCGCTGGACGCAGCTCGGGCTCTGGAGGAAGCACAGACTCTGGAGGAATGGACGGGATTAGTGGAGGCTTGGGAGAGCTGGACGGGACCAGCGGAGAAGGAGGAGAGCTGGACGGAACCAGCGGAGAAACAGGAGACAATAGTCCACATGAATCCACATAATCCTTAATGTCTATTTGGCTTGCCATATTGCCGATTGCTGATGCAGAGCGCAGGGGTGTGGCTGGCGTCCGAGAGCTGGCTGCGAGCGCGGCTGAAGTCTGAGTGCTGGCCGCGGACGGCGTCCGAGAACTGGCCGAGAGCTGGCCGCGACCGCGGGCGGAGTCCGAAAGCTGGCCGTGGGCTCTGGGCTGAGGATGAGGGAGGAGCTATGGAGAACTGGAGTGAGCGAGGGAGGACCGGAGGGAGCGAG
>JAHKKF010531669.1:8999-23199 GCA_019740295.1 Labeo calbasu | reverse complement strand
ATAAACTTTTTTTGAGTTGACTGAACTTAAAATTTTAAGGCAGCCAGGTTACAAATTATTTTAAGTTGACTCAACAAATTGTTTTTTACAGTGTAGATGAGCTACACTGTAAAAAATAAAAAACACAATTTGTTGGGTCAGCTTAAAATAATTTGTTACCCTGTTGCCTTAAAATTTTAAGTTCAGTCAACTAAAATAAGTTTGGTCAACTTGAAATGTTAAGTTGTACTGAGTAACAACTTAGATATTTGTGTTTGCTAAACTTAACAGATGGGTAAGTAACCCAGCTGCCTTAAAATTTTAAGTTGATTCAACTCAAATATCTAAGTTGTCATTTAGTATAATTTAACATTTCAAGTTGAATAAACTCTTTTTGAGTTGACTGAACTTAAAATTTTAGAGCATCCAGGTTACAAATTATTTTAAGTTGACTCAACAAATTGTTTTTTTCAGTGTAGTTTCTTTTTTCGGAGTGAATTTGCATCACGTAACTTGCAAAACAATGGATTCTTATGAGTGCCATCAGAATGAGAGTCCAAACAGCTGATAAAAACATCAAAATAATGTATTAAAACGATTGCTTCTGGCTAAGTATAATCCATAATAACGCTTTCTGCCATAAGAAAGTCCATCCCTGTTTTTGTTTAGAACTGTTTTGGACCGTTTTTGGTGTTAACTGGTGCTTGACCTCTGCGGTTTTCTCTCCCGGTTCAGATTAAACAAATTTTTCACTGGAGAATGCAATATTACAGATAGAGGACTCATATTTTGGTCAGATTTTTTTTTTTTTTAATGTCTTGATGGATTTGTTTCTTACAAACAGATGTTATTGGTGGACTTGAGTGGTGTGCATTACTTGTGGATTATTGTTATGTTTTTATTAGCTGTTTGGACGGCACCCATTCACTACAGAGCAAGAGTTGTTATTTTTGTTTTCTTAAAAAGTATTCTCGTAACTTCATAAAATTACGGTTGAACCACTGATGTCACATGGACTATTTTAACAATGTCCTTACTACCTTTCTGGGCCTATAATGTGGTAGTTGTGTTGCTGTCTATGCAGGGTCAGAAAGCTCTTAGATTTCATCAAAAATATCTTAATTTGTGTTTTGAAGATGAACAAAGGTCTTACAGGTTTGGAACAACATGAGGGAGAGTAATTAATGACAGAATTTTTATTTATTTTATAACTTTTATAGCTTAATATTGTATTGTAGTTTGTTGAATATTGTGTTTTGTTTGATATTTATAGGTTAAAAGTAGTTTGAACAACTCAAAAGCAATATGTATAGGCCTGCAGGGTATGATCATAGGATAATAATAATATTAATAATAATAATAATAAATCATTATTCAGTTCATTCAGTGCCTGCTTTCGAAACACATTACCCAATGCTTGGTGCTTGACTTCCTGATGAGCATCCAAAATTATATTTAGAACAAGAAGCAACGACAGCAATACCAAAATAACTTTTAACACGCATTATAAAATGCCGACCTCTCCCTTGAGCCTTCTACCTTATTGTTTGCGCTTCAGTGCTTGTAGCTTTCTTTATTTTGGATTAAATGGTGGCAGGAGTATTCATTGTCATTGTTTCAGCAAGGAAAAGAGAAACTTGTTTTTAGAAAGGGCTTGATAGGAAGTTCACCCTTCAAGCTCGTGTCTAAATATAGTTCTAATGTGCGACCACAACTGTGCGCTTAGTTGTTCAGGAAAGAAACCCACTGGTCATCAGAAGCATGAGAGCTGGGCCTTATTGAGAGACACTAGTGTATAAGTAAGTGACAAGACATTTTTGGCTCCATGAGAAAGAGTCGACTTGTTAGTTCCTCAAAACAGTAACATTGATTTGTTATGTGAAAAACTTCATGCTGACTCAGAAAAACTTCGTGCTGATGATACACGCACATTTCTCACTAGTGTGCACATTTATTTAGCTGAAAAAGTGTCACAATAATAAATAGCCTTGTGCAGAGGCACAAATATTGATACTGTTCATGTTAATGTACATCATTTATATTAGTCTAATATAAGCCTGTACATAAAATGATTAATATATGTATTAAAACTATCTGTTAAATTTGATTTTAAATATATATGTTCTGGTTGACGATATTGTTTATTTAACTGTTAAAACTGATTAGAGAACACTCAATTTTAGTTTTAGGGTTTAAATGTCTGTATATACTTCTGAAATTTAGCTCAGCTCAGATGTTCTTCAGTGTGCTATAACTTTAACTACTCATCTATGTCAGAAGTAGCTACATGTGTTTTGTTGTGCTTGTCAGATGGAGTGTTTAAACACTTTATATAATGATTTCAGGACAGGAAGGGCATTCAATTTCAGCTCTTTCATGTTTCTGTTCTTACAACATCTCAAATTAAGGGAGTGTACAAAATGTCCCAGTAGGAGTGTGTTTTTTGAATAGCTATTACTGATGACACATAGTTGCCAAAGGCTTTAGTATAGTAAGGTATAGAAACCATCTTAATACATTAGACGGTTTGATCGACATGATTTCCGCTTGAAAGTGCTTTTATATTAACAATAGGTTCTGTGCTTTCATAGTGACAATAGATTCTGCATGGGTGTGTGAAGGAAGATGAGCAAGATGAATATATGGAAATAAACTGAATGAACTCGGCAGAAATTGATGAGGAAAGAATCTTGGAGTGGCTTACTAAATAATACACTATACACTTGCGCCATCTACTGGATGTGTTTCGTGTTATGTCAGTAATGTGTTTTGCAAACGGATCTCTGGAAAATCCACAGATCATAACGCTGAATAGTTTTTATAAACATTTCCCCCTATTTTTATTTTATTTTTATTTTATTTTTTGCAATATTTATTTGCAACAGTTTTTATTTCAGAACACTAATGAATCAGAACAGATCATTTAATTAAATTTTTGCATTTGATGTAACAGACCGCTTTTAAACGAAAAGTACAGATACACAAGGATAGTAATACCAGTAAATTTTGACCTTGTGGGGACATTTTTTAGGTCCCATGAGGAAACAGGCTTATAAAGTATGCAGAAAGTATTTCAGAAAGTAAGTCTGCTCCGTCTTCTGTGAGGGCTAGGTTTAGGGCGATAGAATATACAGTTTGTACAGTATAAAAGACATTACGCCTATGGAATGTCCCCATAAAACATGTAAACACAACTGTGTGTGTGTGTGTGTATGTGTGCGTGTGTGTGTGCACCTGGTATTCATCACGTTATGGGGACCAAATGTCCCCACAAGGATAGTAATACCAGTAAATTTTGACCTTGTGGGGACATTTGTGAGGTCCCCATGAGGAAACAGGCTTATAAATCATGCACAATGACTTTTTTTCAGAAAGTAAAAGTGTGCACAGTCTCCTGTGAGGGCTAGGTTTAGGTGTAGGGTAGGTGTTGGGCGATAGAAAATACGGTTTGTACAGTATAAAAACCATTACGTCTATGGAATGTCCCCATAAAACATGTAAACCCAACATATGTGTGCGTGTGTGTGTGCGTGTGTGTGTGCGTGTGCGTGTGTGTGTGTGTGTGTGTGTGTGTGTGTGTGAAAGCATGCGCTCATAGTCTTTTTGAGCTTAAAACTGTTTGTATTTTCTGCTTGGAAAAAAATCATTTGCTTCAGTGAAAATGAATATATGAATTATTAACACATTTTTATAAATATTGGCATAATTAAAGAAAGAAAGAAAAAGAAGAAAGAACAAATAAATAAATAAATAAATAAATAAATAAGTGAACGCATGCGCTTATAGTCTTTTTCAGTGCTTGGGAGAAAAAAAACAATTACTTTGGTAAAAGTGAATATATGAAATATGAAATACTTCAATAAATACTGACATAATTTAATGAATAAATGAATGAATGAATGAATAAATAAATATGTGAACGTATGGGCTCAGTCTTTTTCAGCTTAAAATTGTTTGTATGTTGTGCTTGGGAAAAAAATCTATTGCTTTGGTAAAAGTGAATATATGAAATATGAAATATTGACTTTATTTAAGAATAAATGAAATAAATAAATAAATAAATATGTAAACGTATGGGTTTATGGTCTTTTTTGTGCTTGGGAGAAAAACACAATTACTTTAGTAAAAGTGAATATGTGAAATGTATTTTAATAAATATTGTCAGAATTTAAGAATGAATGAATGAATGAATAAATAAATAAGTGAACGAATGGGCTCTTTTTTGAGTTTAAAATTGTTTGTATGTTCTGCTTGGGAAAAAATCAATTGTTCAGTGAAAATGAATATATGAAATCTAAAACAGTTTTATAAAGACTGACATAATTTAAGAATGAATTAATGAGTAAATGAATAAATATGTGAACGTATAGGCTCGTGGTCTCTTTGAGCTAAAAATTGTTTGTATGTTGTGCCTGGGAAAAAAAATTGCTTTGGTAGAAGTGAATATATGAAATATGAAATATTTTTATAAAGATTGGCATCATTTAAGAATTAATTAATTAATTAATTAAAAAATAAATACATAAATATGCGAACGCATGGGCTCATGGTCGTTTTGAGCTTAAAATTGTTTGTATGTTGTGCCTGGAAAAAAAATCAATTGCTTTGGTAAAAGTGAATATATGAAATATTAAATACTTTTTATAAATATAACATAAACAAGGATTTTAAATAACTAACTAACTAAATAAAAAAAATATTTTTAATTTAATTAATTAATTAATTTATTTATTTATTATTCATTGGATCATTGCCTTTTTGAGCTTAAAATTGTTTGTATGTTCTGCTTTGGGGGAAAAAAAATCAGTTGCTTCGGTGAAAATAAACATATTCCACTTCAAACCAATGCTTTTGTATTTTTTCACAGATTTAATGCACATTTTATTTAGCCTATTTTATTATCACGTTTCTTTAACGCTTTCATATTTTACGTTGTCGAGCCCAGCTGCATACGTCATCAGCAGGTGAAAGGTCATATGAGGAAAGATGGCGGCGTCCAGGGGAGCAGTAGTGTTAAAGACGGTTAAGAAAATTATTGTACAGTTTTGCCCATTTGAATCTAATGTTCGCTCCACAAGGTAAGAATACTACACATACCATAATTTACTTCAAGTGATCGTGGTTAATGTTGAATAGGTCTGTCTGGTAAAGTAAATCGTGTGCATGAGCATGTTTTGTCAGGAGCAATTTTGTCCTCCTGTAATAGCGGTCATAGGGACAGAGTATATGATGCCAGTTAGCTGTGTTTTGGGTATATTTCTCGCTATATAACGTTAGATCTTTGGTTTTAGCGTTTACAGCAGCACTCGCCACTGTTTGACTGTTTTCCACACTCCACAGTTTAACATCGGAGGCCAAAATATATTAGCATACACAGATTATGTGCGGTAATATATAAACTGATTGTTAAACGTTCTATGAACGTGCTTATCATACTGTGTTGAAATAGCATAGATCGTGATGCTTGTACTGTCTTATGTTAGTTTACATTTGTAAAATCTCTGGCGCCCCTCTCAGTCTAAACGCGGTAATTGCAGGAAGCTGTCAAACTCTTTTGAACTAGTACCATTATCGGACTAGTGTTTTCGTACTATTCTTGCAGAATACTATTTGTATACAGTGCACAGTTGGCAAAAAATTACTATAAAATACTATATGCTTGAAATGTTTATCGTGGAAAAATGTTTTACTAAGAATATACAGCAGCATACAGTTTATACTGTACTTTTTATAAACTGCAAGCTAGTATGCCATTCCAAACATGCATAATTTATAAAGCAGTGTTAATAGTACTTTCAAATTTCCCTTTCTAGATCTGAATAGTGATTTAGTGTGCAATTATGTCACTAAAGTCATTTGCCATTAAATTATTCTGAAAGTTTGGGAAAGCTATTTTGAATGACTCTTTAATCTGTTTTTGATGACAAACTGCCCACTTCATATCGATGACATATTTATTGTGAGCTGTCACAGCGGCGGTTACTATCTCTCATGCCTCAGCTGTTTGTTGCATAAATAAAATGTGAATTTATGAAGGTATAATTAAAAGCATAAATCATCCACACGGCATAACTGTCAGATCCCAAAAGCCACTTCATTCCATCACATCCCTTGCATTTCTTATGTCCGCTTCCTTTCTGCAGAGAGTTTCTCATTATGGTCGGGTCTGAAAAAGCCAGAACCACAAATATGAACTGTGAAGTTATTACAGAAGTAAAGCATGACCGGTCAGAGCCTACGATTGACATCACATTCTGTGAGTGACTGAATTGTAACTCCAATATTGTCTAGGAGCGTATGGTATAGTGTGATGGTATAATGCATGTTGTTGTGGTCTTTTGCAGTGGATGGAGAGAGGCTGGTGATGAAGGGATCCAAACTAACCACTCAAGAAATGCTTTCAGCCTTACAGAACCGATGCAGTGCTAAAGATCCTCAAGCTAAAGCAGGAGACAAGAAATAATCTTTTTTTTTTTTTTTTTGTATTTATGTCTGTGGATGTGTAATAAAATTGTCATCTGTCATGTCTTTGTGAGTTGACTCTCACTTTGTCATCTACAGTTTTGGTGGAACTTCTGAATTAAATCAACAGGCCTCTGTATTCTAGCTCAATACTGTCTGTACTTATGCACTACTAACCCACTATGACAGATGTTAATTAATGCATAACCTTTGATCCAAAGTACAGCAAAAGCAGGAATTTTTTGAAATATTTTTACTATTTAAAATCAATCAAATTTTAAAATCAAAATCAATTTTTTCAATTTGAATATATTTGAAATTTTTAGTATCATTACTCCAGTCGCATTTCCTTCAGAAATCATTTTAATATTCTGATTTCCATATGTTATTATTATTATCATCATCATTATTATTATGTTGAAAACAGCTGAGTAGAATTTTTTCAGGTTTCTTTGATAAATAGAAGTCCAGAAGAACAGCATTTATCTGAAATAGAAATCTTTTGTAACATTATAAATATCTTTATCATACTTTTGATCAATTTAAAGCATCCTTGCTAAATAAAAGTATTTCTACAATTCTACAAAAGTTCATTTCTACAATTTCTTTCCTTCTTTCCACAAAAGATAAATAAATTATCCTGACTCCAAGCTTTTGAATGTTATAGTGTGTAATGTTACAACATCTTTTTATTTCAGATAAAGGCTAATCTTGGGATCTTTCTATTCATCAAAGAATCCTGAAAAAAAAGTACTCAACTGTTTTAAATAATAATAATAAATGATTCTGGAACAGCAAATCAGAATATTAGAATGATTTCTGAAGGATCATGTGACACTGAAGACTGGAGTAATGATGCTGAAAATTCAGCTTTGAAATTACAGGAACAAATTATATTTTAAAATATATTTAAATAAAAAGCAGTTATTTTAAATAGTAAAAATATTTTAAAAAATGTCAATATTTAATTTCATTTTGGATCAAATAAATGCAGGCTTGACGAGCAGAAGAGAATTCTTAAAAAAAGACATACAATTTTACCATTCAAAAACTTTTGACTGAGTGTATACAGTATAGAGTGCATACACAGTACCCAGTAAATAGGCCTATGTGATATTAATTTTTTTAAGAGTTAAGTTTTCATGTTCTCTCTCTCTCTCTCTCTCTCTCTCTCTCTCTCTCTCTCTCTCTCTCTCTATATACGTTTGAAAGTAAAGTTCAGAGCTGTTGTGCCGTTGTAAGCACGTTATTACCTAGTTATTAAACTATAACAGCGTCTTGTGTGCAGTTAGTCACTGTGAGGAAAGTTCATCATTTCAGTCTGGAAAGGTTTCGTCTAATATTTGGTCAAACACGTCATTCTAAAAATATTAATTATATCCATGTGCATGATCTTTGTGATTGCTGTCCTCTGACCCAGTAAATGTTACTTGACCGTTTTTGCTTTCCGAAAAATGCGAACCCTTCCCCAGTTCTGCGTTGCGTTTGCGGGCGGGAGGTTGAGGAACTCCGCGGAGTGACGCTGAATCATCTGATTGGCTAGTGTAAACTCGCACGTGCTGGAGGAGCTGTTGAAAAAGCCTGCGGTCATTCGATCAGATCAGATCAAATCTGAGCTTTGAGCTGTTTGAGTGACAGGGAACATCATCATCCGGAAAAATGGTTGACAAATTCGTGGGAACATGGAAGATGACCTCCAGCGAGAACTTTGACGAGTACATGAAGGCTCTAGGTGGGCTATGATTCTGCATCATTTATTTCAAATATAACATATGCATTAGTAATGTCACTGTTGACTGTCAAAGGTGTTTCGTGACTGAAGGAGGTGCATTTCTTTTTTCAGGTGTTGGTTTCGCTACTCGCCAGGTGGGAAACCGGACCAAACCCAACCTGGTCGTGTGTGTGGATGATCAGGGGCTCATATGCATGAAGTCGCAGAGCACCTTCAAAACCGTTGAGATCAAATTTAAACTCAACGAGTCATTCGAGGAGATCACCGCGGATGATAGAAAGACTACGGTTTGTAACGGAATTGACGGAATTTTTGCTGGGGGTTGAAGCTGTTTGTCGCATGAAGTTAACGGGCTCTTCTCTCTCTTTATCTGCAGACTGTCATGACTCTTGAGAACGGCAAACTTGTGCAGAAACAGACCTGGGATGGCAAAGAGTCGACGATAGAGAGGGAGGTGACGGATGGCAAATTAGTAGCTGTAAGGATGCTCTTTTATTTACGAAAAAAGCAAATGTGATTATATAATGCTAATGTATTTATAGTCACAATATTCACATTTGAAATTGTAAAACAATTATACAGAAACGGCAGTTTTTACTTTTATGAAAATTGTAATGAAAATTACAAATATTATTAAATAATGTATTATTAGATTTCATATTGTTGCTGTTGTTGTTAGTATTATAAACAGCTTAATTAATAATTAACAGTAATTAATTAGGCTAGTATTTTTATTTATTAATATTTTTAAATATTGTATTCTTTTTAAATGTTATGATATCTAGGACCAGAGAGATAATAGAAGCTTCTGCATTGCATTCTTAATTCTAAAATATTTCTTCTGCTAGAATTTTCTCTTTTTGAGTGCGGTCTTTATAAAATGATTTTTATAAAATGACTTTATAAAATCTGTATCCGGTAACCATTAATAGCTGAGTGTGTAACAGAAATTTACTGGTCAAAAAAACAAAAAAAAAACAAAACTTGGAACGCTGAATATTTAACATTTTCTCATTTGTTCAAATCTAAGAATTTATGGCTGATATTGTAAAAAAAAAATGCATAAATGAATAATGCATAATTGTTATTGGTTAAGAACTGTTGTTCTGTGTTACAATTGCTGTGTAAATGTACTGTGAATATGTACTGAAAATGTATGGAATTTCCCCATTATTTAAGTTCTTTCTCAGTTCATTTTATAACCATATTTCTCTTTTGGCAGAAATGCGTAATGGGTGATGTGGTGGCTGTGAGGACGTATGTGAAGGAGGCATAAGGCATGAAGTTATCCAATCTGGATTTGAAGATGCCAGGCTCAGTTCAATGAGCAAAAAGCCGAAGTGAAACGTTATTTCTCTACTGAAAATCTCTTATTTTTGACACCAAAGCAAATGCGTGCTGACCATTTTAAAATGCATTTATTATCAGTCTTTATGGTGCTTTGAATAAAGTTGTTTTTATTTGCCTTCAGCTGAGTTGTGATTTGTTGATCCCTGCTGCTTTAACACAGGCTTAGTCAAAATGCATGCGTCAACCGTTACAAAAAAAACTAGGCCAGACATTTAACGTTCACAGTAAGGTGTGTATACTATAAAAGATAATAATACAAGGTATTATCTAGGTATTATCTAACAAGGTTTTCTGAACTGTCGTACATTACGTTTCTATGCCTTGTGCATAAAAACGTCAAAGAATTCATTAAATTAACCATGCACTTTTCCTTCAATTTCCCTGCTAGCATAGTCTTCCACTTTTTGGAATCCTTATATATTAGTTAACATTTCACAACATGTGTTAAAGTGTTAATAACGGTTTAATGATTCACATTTTCTGTCTTGGCTATGACTCAAAATGACAAGGCCCTCCTTAAGGAACAACAAACAAAGTATTTTCTCACAGCATTAAATTATGCGAGTCTGTTACTCAATGATTTGTTGTTCATATGTTTCTGGCCTTTATTTATTCATCTCTGGAGATTACTAAATAAGGTTGAGATATTTAACTGTATACTGTATGAATAAAAAGGGCAGCCAAAGTATTAAAATGCACAACAGCCAGAGATATGGTCCTGGTCATCTATGAGTGTTCATACTGTCACATCAAAAAGTCGTGATGAAGTCATTTACTGTTTTTAAAAGCTTCTCTCTGAAATATTCTCCTTTAGAAAAGAGAGTTAACGTCTCTGTGCAATGATCATGTGATTTATCGTCATTAAACTATTCAAAATAGTTCTTGCGTGCCCATGTATTTGGCTCTTCACATCAGTACAATGAAGACAACAACAGAGTAAAACTACTGTTACAGTGGACTGTGTTCAAGGGTACAGAGGATATGTATTTCTTTCCTCCTTTTAGTAGAACATTTCCCTTTTTGAACATAGTTTTAGCATGTGTAACGAAACTGGAACACAGCGAGTCCCTAGAGTCTTTCCTTTTGACCTGGACAAAGAGCAGAGAATGTTCCACCAGTGGCTACTTTCCCAGGGCAGGAAAGTGTAGAGATACACTGATTGTAATTGACTGCAAAAACAGCTGAAACAGGTGGGTTATGGGCCAACTCTCTCTGTACAGCCTATTCAATAAAAACAATGCGTTTTCCTATTACCCAACCTGTACAAAGTTTAAATGGTGGAAGGTGGTACTGGAAATGTGTTTTGTATGCATGTAGATTTTATCACGGTTCATTTTCAGGTACATGTTATCGCATTCTAATTATAACACAGCATTTCCTATCTCATTTGACTTGGGTTTGGCCTGATGCGCTCTCATCGCCATGCTGAGATCAGAAGAGCTGAGCATATGGAATGATTTACTTCTTAAAAAGATGTTTATTATCATAATAAAGGAGCCAACGCTCAGGGAAGTTAGATTACAAGCAATAGGTTTTATGTTTGTTATTACAGAATTAAGGGAAAAGTGCTGTCGCCCCAGTTTTATGTAGGAGTTTATAAGATTAGGACATTAACGAGACAATATGCTTTATTGATTTTCTAAGTTTCACATTGTTTGTGGATTATTAAAAACATGGACAAAATCGAAAAAGAATAAAAAAAAAAAATTAAAAGTCATATATATGGATAATTCCCCACTTTAAAAAAAAAAACAACAAAAAAACGACATTACATTTATTTGTACACAGATACATAGAAATTATTACATGCAACTTCTTTCCTATCACACTGTGGACTTGCGTTTTATTTTTTCTCGTACAAACGCAATTGGCGCCACCTTTCGTTAATTTATTGTTAGGTTGATAGAAAGTTTTAAAAGTTCAATGTATCCACCTTATTTTTACCTTAAGAGAGGACGTGGTCTCATCCGAGTCCTTTTAGCTGCACAAAACAGCCTGTTTTGCTGCTTAATATTGCAAAATGGTGTGTCTTACCATATATTTTAATGTATTATCTTAATTATGAACACACTGGTTTGTAGTGCAAGCTGTTTTACTGTTTACTGCAAATTGTTATTCCTCTCGTCAATTCCCGAGGCGGCTAATGAACCGGAAGTCTCGCTCATAGGCTTACTTCCGCGTTGAAGAATAAGGTGGATAGGCTGGTCTGTCATAGCAGTCTTACAGCACTCGCTAATGATAAAATGATTAAGATGTCCGATCAAATCAAAGAAGGTTGGAACTTCCAGCGTGAAGCTTTAGTTTTTTAACTGTGAAAGCGAGGTAAGATATAAGTATCTAAAAATGTTATTATCTGACAACTTTTTATGATAAAAATGTTAGACGTCCAAAAGTAATATCTAGTGATGCAAACTACTTTTTTCCCCATAACATTTTGCTGTTTTGAATTGAAAATGTAGGCTGAATCATTTACACCAGGGGTGTCAAAGATTGCTGGAGGGACACAGTCCTGCAGAGTTTAGCTCTGAACTAGTTCAACAAACCTGCTTTAGTTACCTGAAGACCTTGATTAGCTGGTTCAGATGTGATTAATTTGAGTTGGAGCTAAAAGGTGTGTTTACGCCATGCCGTAATTACTGTAATTATGAGTTTTCAACTTGTAAAACGCATTTATGTCCTCTTAGAACTCGTAATTACAACTTGTAAACTGGAAATCCTCTAAAAGCTATGACTTGTACTACATGACCGTTGTAACACGTGACTGCCCCAGATCCATTTAGGCATTATTAACATCACGTGTGGTGTCGTCATCTTTTACATGACAACAATGATCAAAAATGCAGAGGAAAAGTTTTCCCTCTGTAGTAGTTGGCGATGTCACTTTGTAAAAAAAAACGCCACACTCCTATAGACTGAACATGTAATACTGTACATATATTAGGGATGGCTCGATACCATAATTTTGGCTTCGGTACGATACCAAAATGTGATAACTCAGTATCAATACTAAATCAATACCATAGGTAACAAATAACCAACCTCAAAAGATAAGTAAAGTGAATGTTTAGTAAGTAATGTTAACATACTGTGTATTAGTTTATTTATCATTTATAAGTAATTATTGACCTAGATTAATAAGTGCTTTAATACTGTTGGGTCAGCCTAGGCCTACCTAATGAATTTTAACAAAGTTTGTGTCACGCACATTTGAGCTTTCGTGTGTACTCTGTATCACATCTTATGTGTGTGCGTTGATCAGTTGTGAATAAAAGTTAACTAAAACTGAATTTATGAATGATGCACTCACCTGTCAATCTCTAAATTCACTTTAAAGATCAAGATGAGCAAATGACAAATGACAAATGCTTGGCAAAATTTGATGTGTTGCCTCCTGCCGCATACAGATGAACTTCGGATCAAAATAATAGTATCGAATCGTTTGAAATAAAATATATACCAGTATTTTTCCAGTACTGGTATACCGCACATCCCTAAACATATATACATATGACGTCACCAATTTCACTAATTTACATTTTTGTAGTATACACTGCTAACAGTATAATAGTATAGTAGTGTAGTAGTAGTAGTAGTTTTCAAAAGTTTCAAAATGCAAACTTTTGAATATAGGTTTTAAAGTGCATAGTGTTATTATTGTGTATACTACTATACTACAATGTTCAAGACATACACTGCATTCCAAATTGAATACTGTATAGCAGATACTACAACTTGTTTTGTGACTGTTAAAGGGAGCCCCAGGAATTAAGACTTGTATGGCTTAATATAATGTAATTGATGTCTCTTACTGAAACATGCAGTAGAAAACCCATGAAAGATTTACATTATTTAAAAGATCCAGTGTTTTAAGGGCAACAAGAGAAGCGATGTAAATCTTCACTGATTTCCTAGCGATAAGATGAGGAGAAAAGAATAGGAAGATGCCTGTGGATGAATTAAATTTACTAAAGACCCACGTCTTTGTTCTCTCCACTTTAGACCTGATGCTTTTGAGGCTTTTAGTAGACCACAGCTACTGAAAGAGCTTACAAACAGCAGAGACAAGAAACGCTAGTTGCCATCCTGGCAGGATATAAACATGCCGACGCTTGCCATGATGCCGCAGCTACTGATGGAGTTTCACTCGATATCCGGGAGTGTTTAGACTCCTTGTGGAGATAAATTTATGGCTTAAAGGGGTCATCGGATGCCCATCAAGGTGAGATGATTCTTTAGGGTCTTAATGAAAAGTCTATAATATACTTTGGTTAAAAATTCTCAATGGTCGTGTAAAACAACACCCTTTTTTACCTTGTCAAAATCAGCTCTGCAAAAATCATCTCATTCTGGTCGAGGTTGCTTTAAATGCAAATGAGCTCTGCTCACCCCGCCCCTCTCTTCTCTCTGTGGAGTGACGAACCTGTTTACTTTAGCCGCTAAACTTGCTAACTAGCACATTTTTAGGAGAGACGATCGCAAAGATTCATAAAAAAACCCTTATACTCACTTCTGCTGTAAGTGAAGCTAGATCACGAATGATTCGCGCGAACATAGACGGACATATGTAGATCGAGAGGTGCATTCCATTCACAAACAAACGTAATCCACTGCATCTTCAGCGACTCAGATGTCAGGAGTAAATGACGACCACTATGTTCATTATTACATCCAGCAACA
>JAHKKF010531668.1:0-11665 GCA_019740295.1 Labeo calbasu | reverse complement strand
GACGAGATTAACACGATAGGAATCTTTAATCAAATCCAAACAGGTAATTCCATGGAGGGCAGGAGAACACACAACCAAAATAACCTTGAAGATCGGACACAAAACTAGAACTGAGAACAACTTATAAAGGGTGGTAAATCAGACACAGACAAGTGAAGAGAATTAACTAACTGGGACACAACGAGGGCAGGAAAGAACCAAATATGGGCACAACAGGGAAAAACCAACATAAACAATCCAAAGGGTGTTACAATAACGTGTTTTATTGTCTGTAAACGCATCTGCCTTACTATTCCAGTTTACATGGCTTAAAATGCATTAGGCTATATAAAAGGAATGAGGCAATCATGATTGGTTAATTAGTACTAATCATATGGTTTCATTAAATAACAATGTTAAAATACATAATGTGAGCTAATACGAAAAAAACAATTTGTGTACATTACATATTATTACGAATGCCTGCAAAGACCTAATAATTGTTGTTGTTACACTTACAGGACGATCAGATCCTTAATATTGACCAAACATTTTATTCACTTCATCTTGTGATAAAAATACTACAACCTCTATTATTTCTTTAATAAAAACATATGGACAGCACAACCCTTGCCAAAACTAACCATGGTTTTATCGCAGCTAAAAAATGCTTATTTTTTTGCTGTGTGATTTCTGAATGCTTGAGACAAAAAAAAACAGACAACTGTATTAATGAAATCATAGCCATAGGTAACTGTCAAGAGCTACAACTGTAATTTATAAATAATACAATTTCATTACAAATTATTTATTTAATTACTTTTATATTTTATTAAAGTTCTATTTTGATCCCGTATAGTAGGTCTTTTTTATGTATTTATTTATTTTTATTTCCATAATATTTGAGGAAGAGGGCACAGCAATACAATTCTGCTTAAGGGCACCCATCTGGCCAGCAGCGGCCCTGCATTTGAGTAATTTAGTTTAAACATTTTTATATCAGTGTCTTGAAAGAGATTACAGCAAAACAATAAGGAGAGCTCCGATGTTTCTCACAGCCCACTCTCATTTTGGATTCCTTTCTCTTAGAACTTTCTTATGTCAGACATGTAGTATTGTCACTGAATTTTTTTAACTGCCAAAGCAGTTGTTTGGTTTGTTTCTATTTATTCTGTAGACTTTCTTTGTTGCATGTGTTTTGGCAAACTAGTTAGGTCATCCTTTATATTTTGATTTATTACTTTCTGTAACATATCTAAAACTGACCATGCTTGATACAGCTCTTTCCCTCTGGCACTTCTGTAGATTTTGCGCATAACCTTTTCTTATCTATCTTGCCAATAGTAATTGATTACTTGATTAATTGATGCATATGTGGTTTGATGACTAGTTTCCTTCCTTCCTGTCGAATATGTTTCTCATTTAGATACCTTGTATATGCCTACACTATCTATTGATAAATTTAGATTCTATGGAGTCATTCCAAGGTAGTGCAATCCCAAAGTTAGTAATTGGTGTTGGTTACATTTGGGAAAATAATACAATAATGTAAAATAAGCCTTTTTGTTTGTTTGTTTGTTTTTACATTTCTATGCTCATGAATGAAATTTTCGAGCAGTTCTCAAAAAAATAAAAAAATAACAGCATAAATAAATGAATAAATAAATAAATGAAAAAAAAAAAAAAAAACTTTTTTTTATTTTGATGCATTATTGTTATATGGATATTAGAGAGTGTATGCGATTTCGAATTCAGCCTCTGTATCGATTTTGTTATTCTGTAAGCACCATTTTTATATCCCCATGTGTAGTTAACATGCTTGATATTATGATATTATAAAGTGAATATCCTTTCAAAATTAAATTAATTTGACTTTTATTAATCATTGTTTTACAGAAAACACTTTTTTAAAATTAAAATATTATTTTGAAACATTAAGGTAACAGCATATATTTTGACTAGGATAGTAGTAGTAGTAGTAATAATAATAATAATAATAATAATAATAATAATTATTATAAACAATAAATAATTATTAATAATTAATAATAAACAATCATTATTATTATTATTAAAATTTATTTGTACAGCTGCTTTCATAATAAATACTGTCCCGAAGCAGTTAATCCAATTATTTAAGCAAGACAAAGTTGACAGTGGTAAAGAAAAGCATCCTGAAAAGATACCTCATAATAAAACAATTTAGAACATGTACAAAAGACAGAATATTGCGAAACAACAACAACAACAACAACAACAACAAAATATATTCTTGCATGGTTTCATTTATTTATTTTTCTATTTAGAGTAAGACAGATACTGTCTGCCTAACATTCTCCACACAATGCCAGGCCTACACGTCCATATAATATGCCACGATTATCCACATAATACGCCACGATTATCAGACAATCTCCAGCATCGACAATTCTGACATTAATAGAGCAAGAGCGCCATCTCCTGGTGGAGAATTGCAATTGTACACATCTAATAAAAACCTATCTGTGTCTATTGCTGCAGTTTTGTCACACTAAACTTACCAGTCATAAAATGAATTTTGCATTGCTAATTAATTGGAATGGAAAATAATTAACAAACGTCATGCATTAGTAAAGTTAACAAAATGTAACCTTTGTAAAATGTTGCCATAATATAATTTCAATGTCTTATTTCATAGAAGAGGTATTTATTTTTATTTTAATACTCATACTTCACGCATCCTCTCTCAACCATGCATTGTCTTAAAACCATATTTTGCAATTCAGAAGGTAAACTGAGAATGTAGTTAGAATGTAGCCTACTTTAAGTTCACGTTAACATAAATTGTTTAAGCTAAACAATGCTGTAAGAAGAACTAAAATCAATAGGGCAAGTCAACATTGTTAATTAGATGTGACAAGAATTTGATGACTAATCAGCCTGGCCAATATACTGAAACAGTGCAAGTATCACATCACAGTATATTTTTTGGAGGGCTCTTAAAATCATGAAATGTTGTGTTTTCTGCTCTCAATACATTAATAAATCTTAAAGGGGTAGTTCAACCAAAAAGCTGTATGAGCCTCTTCTTCTGTTGAAAGTAAAAGAAGATATTTTGAAGAATGTGTGTAACCAAAAAGTTAATGGACCCAGTGACTTCCTTAGTATGGAAAAAAGAAAGAAAGAAAGAAAAAAGAGAAAGAAAGAAAAAAAGACCACATTATTAAAATATTTTGTGTTCAACAGAAGAAAAAAGAAATTCATACAGGTTTGAAATAAAATGAGAGTGAATAAATGAAGACAGAATTTTAATTTTGGGGGTGAATATGGCAAGAAGTACTGTTGAAGGAGAGAAGCTGTATATGGAGCTGCTTTCTTTGGATAGAAATGAATAGAATCAGGAAAAAATTATTAAAGGAAGCCCTAGAACTGGTTACGTCCTAGTTAAGGTGGTCACCTTAACTGAATAAATAAATAAATAAATAAAAATGACATTTCATTGTTAACTATGGGCTGAGCAAACTACTCCTGAACCTTGTTTAGAACTGTAACCCCTATAATATAACATAACATATATAACATAAAATAATTTCATATAGAAATGTAAACACTAAAAGATGTTTTATCAAGGGTTGTTCAGAACTGTATATTGTTGAATTATTACTCTGCAAGGCAGTTTACTGTATGAACCAATCAGCACACTGGAGAAAGTGAAAGTAAGTCTGCAGTCACTAAGGTTTAGTTAGTCAAGCAGTTGCAGCGTTGAATGCAGGAGCAGACAACCTTACCACAACAACAACAACAAAAGAAACTTCTGAAGAACAGCTGAAGTAAGCTGCATTTAAATTGTAAAGAGTAGGCTTAAATGTTTGTAAATTAGCAATATGGAGTATATCAACAATGTGGCTCAATATTGTATGTAGTTTCTCATGTATTTGAGATGAAAAAAAATTGTTGAAAAAAAAATGTGTTCAATGTGTTTTTGACATATATCTAATTGTCTATTAAATTACTGCTTTTTAAGTTTTTGTTTGATGTTTTACGCAAAGTTTACACAATGTTTTACATAAAGTTTATTATGTATATCCTACAAGCATATTGTGCATTTATATTTGTGCACTCTACAGGCAGATTAACCATGGGCAATTGGGCAAGCACCCCGAAACCAAGGGAGACCACACAAACATATTCTATGGTAAAACAGGCGATGCACTCGCAAATGTTTTTTTTTTTTTTTTAGATCAATGGTCTGATATCAGTGAATGCATAATTTATCAACAGATTCAGATATACAGCGTGAGCTGCATGCTTTCATTCTTGTGCTCATTGCAATAACAGATTATAGACAGCATTCACACTCGGAGTGTGTCGCATCACCAAAATATTTCAACACAAGGTCAGTTTAATCATCATATCACAGCTGTATTTGCGATTAGAGTAGGAAAGAAGCAACCTTTGTTTCCGAATGCAAAGTAAAGATATGCTGTCAATTTTATAAACTCTTGTTAATGAAAGCATCCAAACTGCAGTATTAAACATACAGCAACTGCAAAGCATCCAATGTGTAACAATGTGCTTTAGTATTAAATCCAGTATAAACTCCAGCACAATCTGCATATTTTTAAACCCTCAAGACAGAAGTCACAACCTGAACCTCACAGCAACTGACTGTTGCTTGCATTTCACTTTATATTTTGCATACATCCAAAAACTGCCCAACCTTTTCACAACTTGGTTCCTGTTTACACCTTGTATTATGATGTGTTTTAGTTGATCAGATCACAGCTATATGAGGGAGACACATTCCGTTTACACCTACTTTTTTAATTCATCCCTTTCATCCACTTTCGACCACTTTCCTGATTTCTTTGAGCGGTCTATGGACAGTGTGTGTAGGCTTTTTCAGAATTTTTGATCTAATATTGTTAATTAGCTTGCACAATTTAGATACTCAAAAGAAGACAACAGAAAATGATACGAAAGCAGCTTTCGTTTCTGCTATGACACCTACACTGAACTCAATGGGTTTCAATTCATTTAGTCCAGACCACAAAGGAAAATAATACATTTAGTCCTGGTCACAAAGGAATTTTTGACAGCAAACCTAAAGATACCGTACTAAATAAACATAGTGATACATAGTGAATGACATATACAAATGACATATGACATATTCGACTTAAAGCAGTGCTACTGATCGTTGTATGAAATCAAAGCGCCTATACACAGATTGGTCTGCTTAGCGGCGCTTTAAATCAAAAACACATAATGCCATCTGCTGTGCTAAGCGTGCTCATTGTTGCATGTACCAGGTGACAACCTTCCTGTCTCTCTCTTGAACCCAACACAAAAGTGATTTAAACTTCAATTTATTGACTGGCTACTAGAGACTGGCTCCAAAAGGGAGTCAATCCCATAGACCCACTGCTGTCACCACCATCAAGCTAGGCGGGCATGGTTTCAGCAACCAGCTCCACCCACATCCCTCCTTTTAGCCCATTTTCGATTTTGTTTGTTTTGGATACACCGCTTGTTTCCTTCATGAAATCATGTCGCATAGCATCACATCTTGTCATTACGTCCTGTTTGTGGTTTGTTTAGAAGTATTTGGTCCATGTTGCGTTCATATTTAGTGCAGTGTACTTGTAACGGACCGAGGGAGACGTGAAACGGACGGTTCCAAGTGCGAGCTTTTATTGAAACATGACAAAGACATCATCAAAAACAGGCAGGGTCGGAACAGTGGCAAACAGGTATATGAGGAGCAAGACACAAGTGAAGTCCGAGAAGCAGGCAAGGGTCGATCAGCGGCGAATGTAATCCGAGGGGCAAGGCAAACGGGTAATCCAATGAGACAGACAAGATATCCACAAGGCAGGCGGTGAGACAGACAAGATGACCAGGCGAGAAAGCTAAACTCAGGGAACTAGGGAACTCGCGAACAACCACGTAAAGGCTGCTAGCACCAGGAGAGAGCTAAACGCAATGAATACAAACTCCACAATACAACTCCAATACTCGGCGAGAAACAGGGGGAAGTCCAAGGCTTATATAGAGCATCTGACTGGATGCAGGTGTTAAAGCAATCAGCGCAGTGGGTCATGGGAAACGTAGTCCGGGGTGTGATGCAACAGTCTGTGTGGTGTGAAATGTGTGTGAAATGTACAGGCGACCTCTGGTGGTGGGCAGACCAGACAGGATTCATGACAGAGCCCCCCACCAAGGAGCGGCTTCCAGATGCTCCAAACAAAATACAATCCAGGGGAGCGGTAGGGTGGGGGCAAGACAAGGCGAGGGTTGGAGGACCAGGTCCATGTGGAGGACCTGGGGACTGAGGCAGGACCTGCGAGCAGGGAACCAGGGTGGAGCCGGCAGAGCAGACAAGGCTGACACCCATCAGGGCGGAGCGGACAGAGCAGATGGAGCAGGAGCCCACCATGGCAGAGCAGACGGAGCAGGAGCCCACCAGGGCGGAGCAGGAGCCCACTAGGGTGGAGCGGGCAGAGCAGGAGCCCACCAGGGTGTGGCAGGTGGAGCAGATGCCATCCAGGGCGGGGCAGTAGCCCACCAGGGCAGTACAGACGCCCACGGCAAAGACTGGGACCTGTGGAAAACAGGGACAGAGGAGGTAGACAGAGCAACAAAGAGAGAGGCAGGGAAAACAGTGGGCTTATGAGCAGTCCCTGTGGGAGGTGTGCAGATAGAGAGTTTATGGCTGGGGTTCTTGGCTGAGACAGACAGGACAGAGAGTTCTTTGACGGCCTCAATAGCTGTGACAGGATGGGCAGAGAGTTCATACACGGCTTCCACGGCCAGTTCAGGACAGGGTGAAAGTTCAATGATGGCATCCCAAGCTGTGACAAAATGGGCAGAGAGTTCATAAGTGGCCTCCGTGGCCGTGACAGAATGGACAGAGAGTTCACAAGTGGCCTCCGTGGCCGTGACGGGGCAGACAGACAGTTCAATGACAGCCTCCTTAGCTGTGACAGGAGGAGCTGAGAGTTACATAGCCTTCATGGCCGAAACAGGACAGGGTGAGAGTTCATAAATGGCCTCCGTGGCCGGTTCAGGACCAGGCATGAGTACACAGGCTAGGTGAGGGTCACTGGGCGCTACCACCATGCAGGGAGCTAGGACAGACGTCCCCATTTTGTGAGGTTCCGCAGCCACAGCCGCCACCTCCGGGGAAACTGCGGTGGGCATCACAGCCGTTGAGGAGGCCGCAGTTGACGCTGCCACCTCCAGAGGCTCTGCAGCGAAAGCCGCCACCTCTAGAGTCTCGATGGTGGCATACATGACCACTTTAGAAGGTTCTGCAGCCGGAGCTGCCAACTCCAGGGGCACTGGCGCAAACTCATGGACAGACAAGGCCTCTGGAGCAGACTCGTGGACAGATGAGACCTCTGGAGCAGATTCATGGAAAAACGTGGCCTCTGGAGTGTAGTGTGCGGCCCACACACTCAGAATGGTGACCACCATCACACTGGCAGACATGACGTGACGAGGCTCTGGCAGGTCAGACGAGATGTGACGAAGCTCTGGGAGGTCAGACGAGACGTGACGGGGCTCTGGGAGGTCAGATGAGACATGACGAGGCTCTGGGAGGTTAGACGACACGTGACGAGGCTCTGGGCAACCAGACGGGATGTGACGAGGCTCTGGGCAACCAGCCGGGATGTGAAGAGGCTCTGGGCGACCAGCCGGGATGTGACTTGACTCTGGATGACCAGCCGAGACATGACTTGACCCAGGAACAACAGCAATAACTTGACTTGGCTCATGAAGATCAGTGATGACTTGACTTGGCTCGTGAAAATTAGCGGTGACTTGACTTGGCTCGCGAAGATCGACTGTGACTTGACTTGGCTCAGGAGAACAGCTTTGACTTGACATGGCTCAGGAACGACAGCTTTGACTCTGCTTGACTCAGGAATGACAGCTTTGACTCTGTTTGACTCAGGAACGACAGCTTTGACTCTGCTTGACTCAGGAACGACAGCTGTGATTTTGCTTGACTCAGGAATGACAGCTGTGACTTGACTTGAGACGGGAACAACAGCTGTAACTTGATTTGACTCGGGAACAACAGCTGTAACTTGACTGGACTCGGGAACAACAGCTGTAACTTGACATGACTCAGGAACAACAGCTGTAACTTTACTTGACTCAGGAAACACAGCTGTAACTTGACTTGACTCGGGAAACACAGCTTTAGCTTTGCTTGGCTCAGGGGTGGCAGCTGTGATGTGACAGAGCACCGTTTTCGCCGCCATTTTGTGAACGGGCTCCGCTGTCGGTGCCGTTACGTGAGCGCACTCTGGTGCAGCTGCCAATTCACGTGCGGTTTTGCACACCGGATAAACGATCATTAAAGCAGAATGTTCGGAGTTTGCGGTTGTTTACATTTTGCGGCCGCCATTACTGTGATCTCGCGTTCCTCCTTCGCGACGCCCACAGTCAATGACGAGTCCACCCACAGCAAAACATAATCCATAAATTGGGCAAGTGATAAACGCGGACCCTCGCATCTGAGCTTTGACTTTATAGGTTCATTGACGCTATCGCAAAAAATCAGTCCGGGAGATCTGAAAGATCTGCGATGGCTAGAAACTCGCAAACATGTTGCTCAAGTGGTCGCGGGCCTTGTCAGGGAACTAGGGAACTCGGGAACAACTACGTAAAGGCTGCTAACACTAGGAGAGTGCTAAACGCAATGAATACAAACTCCACAATACAACTCCAATACTCAGCAAGAAACAAAGGGAAGTCCAAGGCTTATATAGAGCATCTGATTAGATGCAGCAATCAGCGCAGTATGTCATGGGAAACGTAGTCTGGGGGGTGATGCAACAGTCTGTGTGGTGTGAAATGTTAGTGAAATGTACACGCGACCTCTGGTGGTGGGCAGACCGGACAGGATTCATGACAGTACTGTTCAAAGTGGATTTCATAATAAATATCAGTAAACTGGAAAGATTTTAAAACGAGCAGTTCATTCATGAGTTTGTACAAATGTACAACCTTCATGCTGTGGAAATACAAACCGGAAGACATAAGATAATGAGCACTGTGCTGAAAAGGGGTGGAGCTACATAAGGTCTATATGAAAATAAATACGATGAACAAGACATCCAGTAAGTAATTGTTATTTAATCCCATCTGGAAAACATGTTTTCTATCCATTTTCAGTGTAATAAAGAGTCACATATCCCATAGAGAGATTTCACTGTCAGAGAGTTACAAAATCAAAAATCTGAAAAGAGAACAACAGATACAAATCACAAACAGATCACAAACAATACAAAAACATTAAGATGTGTAGTCACAAAGTCATTTCCCACCATGCTTTTTATCAGCACAGTCGGGGGAAAGCTTGCCAGCATGACATCAAAGAAATTTGGACACTTGGACACATTTCTAACAGCATTAATAAGTGGATCTCAGAGGAAAAATGACAAATATGATTTTATTAACTATATTAACTTACTTTAACTGTTTCTTTCATGATTGTCTTTTGTGATTACAGAGTCAATTCAACTTTGTGGTGACTGAAATGGGGGTCTTCCTAAATAAAAATAAAGGTAGGAAATAAGAAGATAATTAACTTATGTACATTATTGTAATCATAAACAAAACGGTTGGATGATCAAGTCAGAAACTGAGCCTAGTTGTTAATACTTAAAAGCAAAATGTTTGTATGTAAATCATTTTTTATTAGTTGTAATTGCTTTTTTAACCTTTCCAAGCAGAATTTTGTAATAGATATAGACACATGCTTGCATAAACAGCTGCAGTAAAGTAATTACAAATTATATGATTGAATTTTTGACAGAGTCTGTGAGGGAACTACAGATTGTTTCTCTGGGAAAAACAGGAGTCGGGAAAAGCCATACAGGAAATACTATATTATGTGATCCATGTGCTTTCCAGACAAAATCTTCATCAGCGTCAGTGACTCAAAGATGTAAATCTGTTACTGCAACAGTCAACGGCAGAACCATCAAATATATCGACACTCCTGGATTTTTTGATACTCGTGTTTCTCAAGAGCAGCTGAGATCAGAGATAATGAGATCTATGGATGAGTGTGCTCCAGGTCGTCATGCCTTCCTGATTCTACTCAAAGTTGAGAGATACACAGGTCAGGAGGTGGAGATTGTGAGGAAAATCAAAGAAACATTTGGGGAAAATGTTCTAAAGAATGCAGTTGTTCTCTTCACTCATGGTGATAATCTTGATGATGATCAGACCATTGAAGAATTTGTGAGACAAAATTTAGAGTTACAGAAACTTGTGGACAAATGCGGAGGTCGCTGTCATGTCATTGATAATAAGTACTGGAATCAGCAGTGGTATGGATACAGAAGCAATAGAGGTCAGATAGACAGGTTACTGAACACTATAGATAAGATGGTGAGAGAGAATGGAGGAGGATATTACGCCAATGAAATGCTGCAGGAAGTTCATAGAAATATCAGAGTGGGAACTGCAGCAGTAAAAGTATCACAGATTTCATATTATGCTGTTGAGGGAGAACAAATAGTCTCATGTGTAATGAGGAAATCCATGTACAGAATACAGAGGATGTATTGATATATTTGAAAAAAAGTAGGTGGGCGGCCATTTGGTGATTCTTCAGTACAGGGACAAAGCAGGCTACAAAATGTATGTATCAAATATCTATATTTTACTATTATTCTAAACAGAGGTGCAGTATATGTTGATACCTTATACATTAAATATCCTCTCTGTCAGAATGCAGTAAAAGTGTACATATACTGTAGTAGTAATTGTTGTATTTAGTTTAAATTGTTTATGTGAGTTATCATGTAATGACATGTTTGAGGACAGGTGGTTTTAGAGTTTTATTATGCATTATTACATAATATATGTATGAGTTATATATTATGTCATAATTTTAATTTTAAATGACAAAATCAAATAAAATGATACATTTGTTTTCATCTCTGATCATCTCCTATTAATTTAAAAATGGAAACACTGCAAACGGATGTGATGAGACCTGTTTTCCGGGTTTGGTCAGGTGACGTTTAACTGTGAAAACTTATTTCTAAACATAATTTAATAGTCATGTTAAAGTAAACATTCAGATAAAAACAAAACAACTGCTGTAGTGGATGGAGCCACCTAGGGAGTATAGCTGGGGAAATGTGTAGGGTAGTGAAAAAATGAGTTTGCTTTAGTAGCAGAGTCTCATTTATGTAAATTGCTGGTTAGGTTTGAGACCCCCCACAGGGTGTCCGGTAAGAGACTTGGTCAAAGGTGTTTGAAATATGGGAGTAACCCATTTATTTGTCACCACAACAACTCAGTGATTAACAAGGGTTCCTATGTGTGGTTTTTCTATAAAACAGAAAATGAAAAGTAAATACAAATATACATGATGAATATTTAGCAAATACACAATTGAACAGGTAAATAAATAGAAGAAACCAAACTCGCTATGCTATATACGCTGACTTAAATGGTAAACAGCTCTATCTGTGGCATATCGCATCAGCTTACTCTGTCTGGACATGGCGTAGATAACATTAATAAAGGCAACTACGATTAAAGGTGATATATATACAGCGCAGCATTGTGCTAAGGACAGGATAGTATCTTAGCATTAGCCATAACGAATTAAAGCACAACAGACAGCAAAATATAATAGACAGCTAGGTCAAGCATATCACACAAGCAATCG
>JAHKKF010531667.1:6204-20506 GCA_019740295.1 Labeo calbasu | reverse complement strand
CATTTACAACCACGTTTGGGATCATTTGAATTCACATTATATGTGAATGTTTGTTTTGGAAGTGGACTTCTCCTTTAAAAGGCAGTAATAAAGGGTTTGCACTTACATCACGATTTGGTCAGTTACCCGGATGCACGGCCATACTGGTGATACTCGGATGTAAACAACAGCATGGACTGCACAGTTAATGTACTAGTTAAGTGTTGGGGAAAGTTACTTTTAAAAGTAATGCATTAGAATACTGCGTTACTCCCTAAAAAGTAACTAATTATGTTACTTAGTTACTTTTTATAGAAAGTAATGTGTTACATTACTTTTGTGTTACTTTTGCATTACTTTAGGGTTCCTTTTTAAATTTGGGCAGGGCTTGCTTGTTTTTTTTTAATATATAAAAAGTTTTATTTTAGCAAATGTAAAAGCCGTTCCACACCAAAAAGTAACATGAATAAGCCTCAGGCTAAAGGAAAAGTAAACTTACAACTGTACAGTAGAATGCAGGAGAAGACAGTTCAACACACACACAAAAAAACAATGAAGCACAAATGTTAGTTTATCTATAGTCATTTTTGCTTATTAGTATTGTTGAACTGGATCATCAAAGGTCAGCAGCAAAGACATTGGTTAATAAAATAAGATTAAAAACATAAAGGGAGTTTGTGTTATCTAACAATTCTTAAATAATTAGTCTAACATTTCTCTCAACATGGGGACAGGAGACTTGTCAGTCAGTAAATGGGAAAACAAAGTAACTGGCGTTAGTTATTTGGAAAAGTAATTAAAAAGTAATGCGTTACATTACTAGTTACTTGAAAAAAGCAATCTGATTACGTAACTCAAGTTGCAATGCATTACCCCCAACACTGCTACTGAATATGTTGTTCTGCTAATTTATGCTGTCTAAATCACATAGAAAAACGCATGGAAGCTGCTAAATCATATAGAAAAGGACTTAGTAAGCAGGAAAGGGCGCAATATTTTGACAAACTAAAGTTAATAGCTGGTAAAGATACATACAAGAAGTATTAATTAAGATATTAGCCTAATATTTTACCTACCTGACTGGAAATGATAAGAACAAACATGAATCTTGTCAAGATTCTTGCCCTGGAAATCCTGGTTTAGTTTGGCCAACCACAAACACCTTTTGTTCCTCAGACAAGTTTTTGCACTCTTCTCCTTGATTTGTTGTAACTTTTTGCAGTCTGTAGTACTCAAATGTATTTCCCGATCCGACCGATTAGTACAACCCAAAACATGACATTAACTGACTATTTTCAGCAGCAATAATTAGCAAAATATGTGAGTTTTGTTCAGTTCAGTGGCATTGTTTACATTCATTGCTGCCAATATAGCCTATTGATGACGCTCTATAAGTTTTCCCTGAAAAGTCCTGACAAGTCACAAACAATGACACTATCGCAACCAAACTTGTGTGCTTAGGGCGGGGCAACCTGCCCTAAAATGATCTGTCTGACCAATGGCAGATAGCGGGAGTCATTATATTCTGTTTGGTGCTGCCACAAGCATTACACACTTCATTAACAACAGTCCAATCCTCTAAGGCCTCTTTAAGCTTCATTACATTTTCTTATACAATATCAGAAATCTCCTTAGCTTCTGGTTCACGCCTCAGTAAAATCCCAACATAAAAGGCTGAGCTGCTGTAGTATGTCTGGACTTTAGACAGCCTCACTCCTCAGTTCCGTAGCGAATAACGATTTATCTATTGCAAATGGTGTTAAAATGCCCCACCATTAGCAGACTTGTCTTTTGTAGTACAATGCTAAACTGCGGGAGGTGACCTGCTACATTAGCATTCACCCGACTGACTACTTTCCCCTATAGCATATGCTTTTTTGGCTGTCTCTTTCTCTCCGTTGCCATTTTTCCCCTTCCTCTGCACTTCCTCCTTATCAGCTAGTGTTCAAGATGATAATTGACATTCTCTGACAAGATCAGCAGCGGAAGAAGCAAATAGGGCCATTTAGACCGCAGTCTATTCAAAAAACGCCTGTTGTTCCTTCAGTAATTACACTGCGGTTGAAAAGATCACCATTGCTCATTGAATTCATATCAGATTAAATTGAAGTGGCAGCTGAACTGTCCATGCTGCTCATCTTTAGTGAAACTCTCCTAATTTAGTTAGTTATTCTCTCAGTCAAGCTTGCTTTCATTTTCTGTATGCCCTTATCTTTGACCTTTTACGCATTCCCCCTGCTTTTATCATTTTCCCCTTTCTATACCCTATTCTCTCTGCCTCTCAGTTGGGCCACTTTGGTGCATCATTTTCATCATCTAATTGTTTTTCTGTCTTGCTTTTCTCTCATCTTTTTAGTGGCACACATAGTGCTTTATGTGCACGGACTGCATGATTGTGATGTTCCGTAGCAAACCATCCAACAAAGAGAGATCTGTAATGAGTGATTTCTCAGGTTGCAGTTCTTTTATACACCACTTGGAGGCAACATTTACATGGTGGAGCACGTGCGTATGCCCACCGAACGACTGGAGCGGTTTCTTTGGCCAGCCACGCTATGCAGTCAGCCACCCCTAAATCAGGCCAGATGAAAACAGATGCTGGATGGAAATGTCACAAGTGTATCTCAAACTGCCAGCGCATTAACCTCCTTACCCAGAGTGCCCTGCTCCCCTGAGGCCTTTACTGAGCTCCATTGATTAAAAACACTAGCAGGTTACGAGACATAAGGGCGAGAGAAAAAAAGTCAGAATAAGCAAACAAGATCTCTTTAACTTACCTTGCTGTCAGAGGAATGAGATGGAAAGAAGGGGGAGGACATATTCCTTGAAAAAAAGAACAAAACACTTACTTACGTTACCAGGCCCTGGTGCTAAAACTGAATGACACAAGCCAAAAAAAAGTTACAAATATATATATATATATATATATATATATATATATATATATATATTAAACAAGTATATATAAAAACAAGTGTGGTTTGCACAGGGAAAGAAACAGGAAAAAATTAAGACTGAAACAACCTGATTTTCATTATTCTACGCTGAGATTTGTGATGGAATATTTGAAGACGCACGTGATTTAACAGGAAGCCTGGTGTCTGAAACCATCATAAATCTTGATGTTTTTCTCTTCCGTCAAATTCTTCCTTACACCCACTCGCACCATGCAGCAGCTCTGATCTTCAGACCTCTGGCTTCACTTAGTAATTGAAGCTTCTCCTAAGTGAAACGCATAGAAAGATGTTTTGATATGCACTTCTTTATAATAACTCTCTTGAAACTGTAATTCAGCGTAAATGCTTCTGCAAGGCAGTGGCGTAGGTTTGACTTGAACATCAAACACCCTGAAGAGCATATATAAGATTTTAGTCAGGGCAGAGATATTGAATTTTATACTAATGAAAACAAGGCTGTGAGGAATTAGCTACAGGTTTTATATATCACATAAATATATATTAAATCAATTTTAATATTAAAAAAAAAACTATTAATTCTCATTACACAGCATTTTAGAATTTTTATCGTGGGACACAAATATATTCGGACAAAGAGCACATACAACAGTTCAAAAATCATTCGATTAGAGGGATAATTTACTCAAAAATGAAAATTCTGTCATTAATTTCTCATCCTTATGTCATTCCAAACCTGTAAGACCTTTGTTCATCTTCGAAACACAAATTAAGATATTTTTGATGACATCCAAGAGCTCTCTGGCCCTGCATAGACAGCAACACAACTTACAAGTTCAAGGCCTAGAAAGGTAGTAAGGACAGCGTTGAAATAGTCCATGTGACATCAGTGATTCAACCTTTATTTTATTAAGCTACAAGAATACTTTTTGTGTGCAAAGAAAACAAAAATAATGACTTCAACAATTTCTTCTCTTCCGTGTCAGCCTTCACTGCGTGTTCACAAGAGCACCACGACACATGCGTGAGGTTTTGTCGGCACCTATAGGCTACTTGCATTAAGTTGTGTTCACATTTGCCATGACAAATTTTCAGTCATTTCAGAAGGAATCTGCATAGTCTTGAGTTTCATGATGGTGAAAGTTCTCCACATAGATTTTGCTTGTGTTCAAGTTGGTCAAGCATGTAAACAAAAGGGGTCTTTTTTTTACTTGTAGTTTGGTTTTCTTGGTTCTTTTGGTATGGACCAGAAAAGTAAAAAGCAAGCAGGGGAGCACAGGGCACAACCTTACACTTTTTGAATTTCTCAGTTTGTGTAAATCCACGTGGGGTTCAGAGTATATTTTTTTAAATCTATATTAACTTCACACTTGTCTAGTACAAATATGTCGCTTTGTTTCATAATTACAATGTATACATTTTTCGTTACTTACCTCAAAAGAATGGAAGTGCCCCGTAGGTGAGGTATATTGTAACGTGAGGGGCACGCTGTAACATTACCATAAGCCAGCTTAAAACGTTATCTGATCTAATAAAAAAAAAAAAATAGGACAAACTAAACTATTTTGTTAATAAAATAAAATGATTACATTTTTCAAATGGCGTTTTAAAAGAATTAAAAATAATCTAATTTTGGAGTTTGACAGTGAACACATTGCAACCATGCTTGGGACGGCCCTGATCGCAACACAGCTATACAGTATAGTTCAAAACAATGTGCACAAATAAAAAACGCATTCAGAAAACCACAGACATACACTCCCCTCCCTCCACAAACAGCTCTCATAGAACAAGAGACACATAAACAAGCCAAAAATCTTTACATTTCTTGAAATAATAATTTCTGAACATTAAACATCGATTGTCAGTCTTTCACCTGTTTCTTGTGGTTTCTCATTAAAACTCATAAAAACAAAAGGTGTGAATGTCATCACTAATGTCATAGAATATAGTGACGACAACAACCAGGTATGTTTGAGCACATCTTGTAACATCACAACCTGTTTATGGTTTGTTTATGTTCACTGTATGTCTTTAATCGGTGTTGCATTCAAATTTCAGTTGTACCGCACCAGAGTTCGCTTAGAAGCGAACAGAGACCCACCTTTTTTTAAGGACTCTCAATCCACTTGTTTGGTGCATACTAAGCTGTGTTCATGCTTTTTTAAATGAACTGCACTATAAGAGAAATTGCACCAAAGTTTGTTTTAACTGAACCAAATCTTTAAAGTGTAAACGCCATAAAAGTGACTTCTGTGTGAGTGGCGCTACATGCATCGCTACACTATTGACAAAAGACAACAGACCTTTTTAGGCACTTTTAGGGAATTTTTCTTAATGTGATCACACTACAAAAAGGTTGTTCACCCAAAAATGAAAATTACCCCATGATTTACTCACCTTCAAGCCATCCTAGCTGTACATAGCTTTCTTCTTTCAGATGAATACAGTTGAAGTTATATTAAAAAATGTCCTGGCTCTTCCCAGATTTTTTAATGGCAGTGGGTAGTGGTGCAGATTTTGAAGTAAAATAAAATACATCCATCTATCATAAAAAGTAATATAATTAGGGCCTTAATTAGTTAATAAGGGCCTTATGAAGTGAATCTATGCATTTGTGTCAGAAAGATATTTACAACTCTATAAACTGCAATCTCTAGCTTCCACATGCGTTCACGTTTTAGCGGATGACGCAGGCCGCAGGTGAACGCACTGACGAACGCGGAAGCACAGAGGAGAGAGCATTTTTCTTGGAAAGAAAAATGTTGAAGGATTTCGATATGCAGTAAGACGGGACTGGTTTTCTTTGCTGTAAACAAAACTTGGTTCTCACGAGACTAGCATATTCTCACTGGAGCTTACGCTACGCCTGCATCCTATGATTTGCTTCAGAAGGTCTCTATTAACCTGGAGCTGTGTGGAGTATTTTTTATGATGTATGGCTGCACTTTATTTTACTTAAGAATCTGGACCACCACTCACTGCCATTACAAAGCTTGGAAGAGCCAGGATTGTTTTCATCTGAAAGACAAAAGTCATATACACCTAGGATGGCTTGAGGGTGAGTAAATTGTGGGGTAATTTCATTTTTGGGTGAACTATCCCTTTAATGCTGTAAGAAGAGTCAATTAATTTCCTTACTAAGGTGCAAATTGTGCCCGAAATTGAATTAGCATACTACGTTTACTATTTCTGCATAGGCTCATGGTTTTAGGTATTATAAAAACTGTGTTATTGGTTTTCAGAGTGAGTATCATGTTATAAAAGTGCACTGATAAACATTTAACCCTGTTCTGGAGCTAAAGTGATGACCAGAGCTGTCAGTGTTCTGTCTTGTCATTCTGTGGCTCTGTGACAGGGTGTCATGCAGAGCAGATATGGGTGAGCTGCTGCAGGTAGAGCTGACTTTAGCACAAGTACAACAGGGCCCTGCGGGCATGGCTAGCGGTGAATGGACAGGAAAGAATACAGCCCCAGGGAGGGTGTCTGCTGATGGGCGTTCTTCATTGTTTGAGCATGGCTCTGTCACCGGTCTGTGGTCAGAGTGTGCTCCATTACGGAGTTACCTGTATGCTGGTACTGCAGTGCAGCAGAGTGCTTATGTACCTGAACTGTTTCCTTACTGAATAAGTTTTTTAACAACTGTGAAAAAAATGTTCTTATTTGATAATCTCCCCTAAGGGAATGCTGACTAAGAATAGTAGATACGATGGAATATAAAGAACCTTACAGAAAGTACTGTGGTAGTACTATTTTTGGTTAAAAAGTGCATAAAATTTGATTTGATTTAAATGACCAATCGTTTTGCTAGATAAGACTCTTATTCCTCGGCTGGCATTGTGTAGAGCCCTTTGTAGCTGCACTGAAACTGCAATTTGGACCACTGGCTCCCATTGAAGTCCACTATGTGGAGAAAAATCCTGGAATGTTTTCCTCAAAAAACTCTTTTTTTTTTTGACTGAAGAAAGAAACACATGAACATCTTGGGTGACATGGGGGTGAGTAAATTATCAGGGTTTTTTTTTTATTTTGGAATTAAATAATCCTTTAAATGGGGGGCCACATATACAGTATTTAGACTTTTAAAAATGTATTTGTCACATTAAAGGATGAATTAAAATGAAACTGCTGAAACTGTAAAAATATAAAAAATACATTATATATGTGTGAGTGCACATGCGTGTATGTGTGTTTGTGTAAAATACATTATGCATAAAATACAAATTCTACTTCTCTAAGATTTTTTAATGTCTCTTATGTTTACCAACCCTGCTTTCATTTGATTTAAGTATTATTATCCATGTTGAAAACCATAGTCTTTCAGGATTTTTTTGATTAACAGACAATTCAACAGAACAGCATTTATTTTAATGAGAAATCTTTTGTAACACCGTAACTATCTTTTAAATGAAATATTTTTTCTATAAAAAAGTATATATAGATATATATAGGGCAGAGGTTGGGTTAGACTTTAACATTGTCCGTCATTTTGACGGATAGGGTCGTAAAAATTCCGTCATAATCTATTATTACCCGTCATTTTAATTTTCATATTTTTAATAATAATATCACATTTAATTGCTTTTATTTTTAATTATGAACCTACAGGATGATATAAGCTTATGCATTTATTTTGAAGAGAACAGATGAACAGATGAGACTGCGTAACTTTTCATGTTCAACACCACACCCTGCAGTGACAGGGGTTTTTCATATATTCTCATTTTTATGAACCAATAACGATTCGTAAATCTCAGTCGATCTTTTGGTCTATGCTGTTTTCAGTTGATGAATGAACAGTACGTAGTGCGCCTCCCATCCAATAAATCGCAATAGGCTAACTTTTTGTTACTTTTGATATGAAACAAAGTCTCAGATTACAAATTCTGTCCATTTCATTAAGAAATTCAAGCAATAAATACCGTTTTGGCGCTCTTTAATGTGGCGTAATAGATCGTTGTAGTTTCTGGGTACTCGCCTGTGCGTAATCAAACACATAGCAAAACATTCGTGACAGTTTCGTTTTTTTTCTGGATCCAGTGCTGTGCCCCTACACTGGAGTGCACTCGCCACCAACTGGACAGGGGTGGGAATTACAGTTAGAAGTTACAAATAGATCACCCTCAGTGTAATCCGTCAAAGATTTTTCCATCACTGATAAAAAAAAATCCGTCAATGACAGACAATTTTCGGTTGACGCGACCTCTGATATAGGGTATATGGTACTATATGGTAAGATAGTATTTACAAAGCAATAGCCATGTTATTGACAGATTACCATAAAACAAAACAAACGAAATCAGGACACCGAATGCTTGAACCTCACAAAAACAATTGTGAAGTAATCTCAGACGACAGCTCTTGGCGTTGCTTTGTCTTTTTCTTGGTCCTTTTCTTGATTTTCTCCTTTTCTTTCTCATAACTAATGTCTCATCTTCGTCAGCTGTCATATATTGTCATACTCACTATTCTCTTGTTTCCAGATCTCTCTCTCTTTTCCCCATCAACATTATTGGAACTCTGGCTCTCAGCCACAGTATTAAGTCACAGAGCCCTCCAGCGCTGGAATTCACGGTTTGTCTGCTTGACACTCTATATCAGGCTTTTTGCGACTGTTGAAGCGCTCGGTGTTGCGGATGTTCATTACCAATGCAGACTGTTAAAAGTTTACAACTCAATCTACACAATTAAGAACTCAATCCATTTAGGAAATACGAATAGATACAATTCCATAAAAAGATAAGACCTAAAATCCAGGTCACCCACTAATCCCCTCTCACCTCCGTGACCGGTGAGCTTAAAGCAATGACATACTAATAAATCACCTGGCAGCAAGCATGTTTATGTTGGGGGCAATTATCCAAGGCATATGTAAACCATCAGCACCGTGATGAATTAGATGCTGTGAATAGGTGTCCAAGAATGACACAGTCACCGAGTGCTTCACCGCCCTTCAGCGCACAACACCAGAATACAACAAGCTTCTGTCAGTCGCCGTCAACTGGCTACTTATGGGCGAGGAGGGAATGGGGTAATTGGGTAAGAGAAAGGGAGAAAGGGACTGGCGGGATAATAAGCGCAGGGTGTGGGATATAAATAAGCCTCATTTTGTTTCAGTTTATTTTTGACTGTCTTACGTAGAGCGATTTAATTCCTGGCTCTGCCGAGGTGTCTGCAGAGTGACTTATATCCCGTCTGGAGGAGGAAAACAGAGTAGGATCCAGGCTTCCGGGGAAATAGAAGAATGACAGATAGAGAAAGAGTTGGCAGTCGGGACACGACGCCATCCACCACAGCTATCAAGGTTTATTCTCCAGCCATTCCAAATCGGACGGATTGTTCCAAACGTGGATTAAGGCACGGAAACAATGTGCCCGCTATATCCCGCTCAGAAGAAAGTAGATGGTAATAAAAGTTTGTTTTAAGGTAGCAGCCAATCTCACACCACGAGTACAGCTGGTGAAGGACACGCTCTAGTGCGCCTTAATGTTGTACGCCGGCCACGGCCGCAAGTATAGATGCGGGAGAGCATCACTTACTCCGATAGGAAAATCCAGCCAGTGTCACTAGAGGTAAAAAATGCAATAGATCTCAGCAAAACAAATCTAGAAAATTTATCAGAGGGATGAGAGTGAGCTACTTGTGATTCTGTTGTTGCACTGGCAAAGTAATATCAATAGTCAGCCATGAAGAAAACAAATAAAGTAGGAGGGGATGCTAAAACTATGACTATCCTAGAGGAATTGTCCATCAACACCCATTAGCTCCAGGAGATAGATGTCACCCGAGTAAGACGCAGATATGACAGAGAGGCTGATTTCATTTGGTCACTGCTAACCATGAGCGATGACAACTGCAAGCACATTGGCATTCCTAGTATAGAGGACTGACTGATGATGACCCACACAGAGACAAAGAGAGATTTGTTAACACCAACCAGCATTTTGTTGTGGTGACCAACTACTAAAGGTTATTATAAGACTCTTTGACCCAGTGGTCCCAGAAAGCATTACTGTTATCAAAATGCTGCGAAAAAATATGCAATATCACTTAAAGATGCACAATAAATCAGAGTGATTGCCAACATGCATGTTCCAGAGGATTAAATTAATCTTTTTGTAATTGGTCAAAATTGGTATTATCCCCTTTCAAGGAATCGTGATTTCACCTTTTACTCCAGAAGCTGACAAGCGCCCTGTGAACAGAAGTCGATAAGTCAATTTTAGCGAATCAGCGCGCTGTATTCAGGGTTAGGTGACAAGCCTGCCGGTCACTTTGAAAAGACGCACTAGATGAGAGGAACTTCATTAAAGCTGACGAAAAGTGATCGAGCATGAATACTTTTGATGAAGTTGATGAAAGGAAAAGAAAGTTAAATAAAAGTTAAAACAAAATAAAAGCTGAAACGTTTTCAGGTAAACTTGCAAAAGCAACATGTTACAATGGTGAGGGAACACTGTGTATTATCACAATCATATAGTCTATGATCACAACAACAAAGTTTGTCAGGCATCTACATTTTCAGCTGATGAGATTACAAAGAGAAAATTTGTTTTTTTTTTAACTCTGAAACATGAAATGTGGAGTTATCTGCTTTTGCTATAAAACAAACTTTTAATATATAAAAAAACATACTTTCAATTAACTTTAATTTTGTAAGTTACCTGTATTTGTGTAAGTTATTGTTACTTAATCAGAACAACCCAACTGCAGTTTGATAGACATTACTTGTAATGCACAATAAGAAAAACATGATTTCTGAAAATAAATAAACATGGTGTTTTCTGTTTTTGCAAATAAACCATCATATACATATATATATATACACACAGTCCTCTCTGGTCCTTGAATCAGATTGGCTGGTGAGAGTGCGATATTCTAATGACAGCAGAAATCCAATGTTTCACCATTTTAATCACTCTGCTTGCAGCATTTCTCACAGCGATGGCAGAAGATCAAAACCACTATAATTTTATAAATAATACTGTTTTTGTGTCACAGAACCCAGCAAGCACCAGATGTCAATACAACATCAGGTTGACGATGGACTTCAATGTCATACAGATGTTGCATTTTGGTTGAGAATGAAAATCGTGTTAACGTCAGTATTTGACATCAATTTGCCATTGACTTAACGTTGGATTTTGGTTACACAACCTAAAAACAACAAAATATCAACGTCAGCTGACGTCGGTATTGGACATAAAATAAATGTTGACATCCCTAATAGCACAAGTACATCTCGGAGACGTCTATTAGACGTCTGCATTTACATCTGCAAGACGTATTTTTTATATTGTTTGCTCATCTGCAATACGTCTACTGAACGTTACTTATCAATGTCAAATAGACATCTGTTAGATGTCTTTAAGATGTTTATGATTTAGAATGTATGTAAAACTGACATCTTACAGACGTCTGCCAGATGTTTGTACACAGCAGATGCTTTCCAGATCAAGTGATCTTTAACAGACATCTTGCAGACGTACGTGTGCTATCTGGGATTAGACGTTAAATTGACATAGAATTTTATTCACCCAATGCCACAACCGAAATTGAACCAAATATTAGTGTATTATGATGTTGTGTGCCTGCTGGGAATATAGTTTTAAGAGTTTTTTAGGCAAGAATATACTTCTTTAGACTTCAAATATGTGGTTTTGTTAATAATGATAATGTCTATTTGAAAAATTGCTTCAGTGTTTTCGGAGACGTGAGCTTCGTGGCATCAGCAGCCGTTCAGCGTGCACTGTATTTGCATGCATTTACACACTTGTGCTGTCAAACTGTTGTATAAATGCAATATCACACTCATAGCCATGCAGTATGTAAAATTAATCAATAACAATGTCAAATTTTCTTGCTTTTTTCATTTTTTTCCTGACTGTTAGAGAAATGCCTCCTAAATAGGGTCTAGCAATTTCAATTGAAATTCCGATGATGTGCAAATTCTGTTGAAATCTCCAGGACTTTCTGGAGTTCTGTGGGCGTTACAGTATACCAGGGGTGGCGAACTCCGGTCCTAGAGAGCCGCAGCCCTGCAGAGTTCAGCTCCAACCCTAATTAAAACTCGCCTGCCCGTTGCGTTCTAGTAACCTTGATTTTGATTTTTGTTCAGGTGCGTTTGATTAGGGTTGAAGCAAAACTATGCAGGGCTGCGGCTCTCCAGGACCGACGTTTGCCACCCCTGCATTATACTATAGTATTATGATTGATGCCAAGTGATTAAAACATAAGATACAGCCCAGTACCTGCTTAACATCTCCTGAGCTTTAATCAGTTTTTAATCAAGCACTTGTTTTAGCAAGAAGCAAAAAGTTATTCACACAGCGGGATTAAAGACAGCAATTCATTTTCCATAATTGTGATAATAACTCTCTTTCACAGCAGCTTACACACCGGTATCACTGAAGTAGATGATTCAGCCCTCGAAACAGACCAAGTACTTTTCACTTAAAGCTGAAAAAGATCAGAAATGGACCACCCGAATGACATGAAACCCCTGTCTGTTTGTGTATGGAGTGTGCGTATGTGTGCTGTATCCTTGTGACTGCTGAAGTGGAACGGTAGTGAATAAGAAAAGAGAAAGGTCACTCCCAGCCTCTCTGTAGAGAGCTTCTAACTCTCACTCTCTGAACGACTGTGAGTGATGTCTTCGCCCCGGCCCAGTGACCATGGTCAAACAACATGAACATACTCACACATTGATAGACACACACATATGAAATTTATATCCTTGACTCTCTCAGTCTGTGGTGATGTGATTACATACTGGATATAAAAGTTGGTATATATTTGTTCAGGTCTGTGTTTATATTAGGAATTTGGCACTCAATCGTGACAGCAACAATCGATCATGAAAGCGATGATTGTCTGATCTAGTACAAATAAAAAATGCCTTACGTTGTCTTGCGAGCCTTGTGAAGCTCCATGGAGAGACATGATGATGGATATGAGTAGCGGAAAATTTTCCAGTTTTTCGTTTCTCTTTCCGCACTGACAAGCTTCTGTCAGTTGCTGTATGAGAATTCTCTTGGCATTGTGCTGATGCTTACATCACTACTATAGCAACACATACACTGTATATTGACTACACTTCATTTAAAAGCTTATTTGCTTCATTAAAAGCTTATTAAATTACTGTATTAAAAGTTCACTGTTTTATGAAGAGTTGAGTATTATGAGAGAGAGATGGACTGAGTGAGTGTGCTTGCCTGCATCTAATGCAGCATTCTTCATTAACAATAAAATATTAGTTTAAATGTCCGCTGAGGAGAACACTATCTTTGTCTTATCTTTTTATCTGGTAAGGGTGATTTCCGATGACAGCGCTGCTCAGTGCATTTGTTGGCTGCAGTTGTTAATAGTTAAAATAACTTCCTTGTTTGCAACAGCATTTGTCTTTTTCAATATAAAAGTCCTTACTGCTGACTCACTCTTAAAGACAGTGTCTTGTCGCCATCTAATGGCAAAATAATGTAAAATCACCATCACGAACATACACACCCTTTCTTAATACTAAACATAATAGTATAAATACTATAATACAACAACAGCCAACATATAAGTTGCTAGGTAATTCAGTCAAAAGTACAAAGGCAGCGTTCTGATATACATAATTAAAGTTATATAAAATGTAACTTTAGACTCTGGCCTCAGCCAAAGCTCTGGAACATATAATAGATTAAAGGAGAAGTCCACTTTCAAAACAACAATTTACAGATAATGTACTCACCCCCTTGTCATCCAAGATGTTAATGTCTTTCTTTCTTCAGTCGTGAAGAAATTATGTTTTTTGAGTAAAACATTTCAGGATTTTTCTCCATATAATGGGCTGCTATGGTGCCCCGAAATGCAGTTAAATGCGGCTTCAAATGATCCCAAATGTGGTTGTAAACGAACTCAAAAAATACAATTTAAATACTTTTTAATCTTAAACGCACGTCTTGTCTTGCTCTGCCTGAACTCTGTGTATTCTTACTCAAGACAGTTAGAGTATGTCGAAAAACTACGATCGTATTTTCTCCCTCAACTTCAAAAATCATTTCAAAATCATCCTACATCACTGCAGAAGTTCCGACCCAGTCTTTGCAAAGTGAACATGCAAAGAAGATCAAACACCCTTAACAAAAAACAGCGATATAAGGCGATTTTGAAGTTGAGGGAGAACATGAGATGGGAGTTTTTCGACATAAACTAACGGTCATGAATCGGAAACAACAGAGGTCGGGAAGAGCAAGACAAGATGAGCGTTTGACATTAAAAGTATATAAATTGTATTATTCTTATGAAAATAACTAGATAAGACCCTTCTTCCTCGGCTGGGATCGTTTACAACCGCATTTAAACTGCATTTTGGAAGTTCAAACTCGGGGCACCATAGCAGTCCATTATATGGAGAAAAATGC
>JAHKKF010531665.1:0-23213 GCA_019740295.1 Labeo calbasu | reverse complement strand
GGTTATCCCTGTAACAGCTATCATCAGCTGTTCCTTCATCTTGCTTGAGATTTCAAATGTTACTGGAAAGGATGAAGCTGATTTGTTAGTTCTTGTCAGATGACCTGCGGTGCGCTCGCAGCATTCTGAAAAGCTGAAATGTTTTTATCTTGATGCGGTGCGGATGTGCCTGAAAAAAAAAGGCCATTATGAGCGCGCATACCACACGTCTACATTTGAAATAACAAACTTTAGCGCACAAAGGACGCGGCATGTGAACGGCCCCAAAGTAATACCGGCGCTGACTGACGCACTTGTTACAATTTAAACATTGCCGCTTTAAGAAATGACAGGTTAATCAAACTTTTTGGCTCTCGCCTGCATTTGTCACAGATTGCGACATGATGTGTTTGTGGTGAGGTGTGTTTGAATGATGTGTCCGCGTGTGTGCGCCTTCGCAGAGAGGATCATGTAAATAATCTGGATAATATTTTCAGCGAATAACAATTTAAATTCTGCTCTGCACCAGAGAGGACTGTCATCATTTGGATTTCTTTTGGTACTGCTTTAGACATTTTTGCAATAAATAAACTATTGTAATTGCATTTATCTGTCTGTCATGTTTTTCCTATACTGTACAGAAATAGTTACGGTTAGGGTTAGAGGTAGGAGTGGGATTAGCGACTCTAAAAATATTGTTAATGCTATTTTGTTCCTAAAATTGTCATTTCTATGCATATTTCAGACAATTACGTTTTATATCCTTTTATATTCACTATAAAGGCCTTTCCACACTGAGCACGAAAAAGCAAAACTAGTATCGCACATGATGACGCACTGAAATAAAACAACAGATTCCTATGGATGCTTCTACATAGGTCGCGAACATTCGCAAAAACACGGGCCGTCCAATAAGATTTGAGCATTACATCACAGCAGCAGCTGTGGCACAAAAAGAATAGAGTAGTGGCGCTGTTTCGAAAACCAGTGTAAACTAACACAGAAGAAGATATTCCAGAGTATTCCTAAGAAGTGTTCCAGGAGAGACGAGGATGTGTTCTTGTTGTCATTGTATCTGAGAACAGAAGGTTATTCTTACATGTTTTTAATATAATTTCTATAAATTCTCCACTGAATTATGTGATCTGGAGAAGAGCACGGTCTTTTTTCTTACACATGTGCGAGTGTTATATGAGTCAGAGCGTATTCACTCTCTAGATCTTCCGTATTTAAAAAAAAAAAAAAAAAAAAGTGAAATTTTCCTACTGTTCTACACATAAATTATGTAAGGAAATAGACTTTTGATTATGTTATATTTTATATATATAATAGGGGTGTAACAGTACACAGATGTCACGGTTCGGTACGTACCTCGGTTCAAGGGACACGGTTCGATATGATTTTGGTACAGCAGAAAAAATAAATTTACTATGCTAGGTTACTTTTCATTTATTTTAAACAGAAAGTAGTACAAATTACAATTTTTTCCACCTACATGTGAAAATACTCAATATTATGTCAAACTGATGTCATATATATGCTATAAAATCTGCAGCACATATATACATACAAGGAATAAATACTTGAATTTAGCATTTAATTTAGTTAACTGACAGACAAGGGAAAACAACTGTGCGTCACATAACGCAGCCTATATTTGCTGAGTTTTAGTTCAGTTTTGTGACAGAATGGAAACTTAAATGGCAGAAAGCGACATTCTATTTGTTTTTTGTTTAAGTTGATTTTGCTGATATGAGGAAAGTTGAAGTAATCGTGCTGGCGCACACAAACACAAAACATCAGTTTCAGGCTTCCAGCATTGCTCACTTGAAAGCGCAGTTGGTACTTTATCAAAATAAAACAGTGAACCAACCATAAGCGCGCGTGCCTCACTGTGTCACTGTTAGAACGCGACTGAAGTACAAAGTCTATAATTTACATAATAAATAATAGTTTAGCATTTGGATGCATCGCAAATATGGAAATATTACAGAATATTTGGATTTGTGCTGAATAAGAGCGGTAGGATACAAGAGCACAAAGCTCAATTTTGCAGACAGTTGAGTGCGCAAGCCTTTAAAGTAACGTTATACTCCGTCAGTGAGAAAAGCGTTCAGAATCAGCACATGGTCACTGTCTAGTGGCCTTTGTTTTCAAGTGCGCAACTCCTGGCATTCGCTGTTCTTCTGCCGGCGGTTATCAAACAGGGTTGCATTACTGCGGACGCCCCCTTCTGGATTGAGGGTGAATTGCCTGTATTCGTTGTAAGGCCTCATGCACCAAAACGAGATGCCCGTACCGTGACGATTCGGTACGAATACATGTATTGTTACACCCCTTATATATTTATAAGTTAATGCTGTATATTGAGCAGCGGGCAATGTTAAATCCATATACAAGATAAATATCTAAGGAAAAATGCATTGTTGGTCGACACCACCTAGCATGCAGGCGTGTGTTAAATGTTGTTAAAGCACAATTCATTTGCGATTCGCCTAGCGTTTTCGCATCGCGCTCAGTGTGGAAAGGCCTTAAAACGGGTAGGATTAAGTTTGGGGGAAGGTTAAGGGGGCTTAATATCTAAATCTATAAAAATGCATATTTGCTATAAAATGGGTACAGTCTTCATCATCTTCTGTTAAATACAGATTAATCACTGTTAAAGCTACAACGTTACTTGCCAAGTCTTGCCATGTATTTGCCCGTTCAGGCGCAAGAAAGACGCAGAAAGAAACTCAATTCAGAGCTTGCGCATGTCAGAGATGCGTCTGTCTATGCAATGAGAGACGCCTATACAGAGAGATGCATCTCTGACACGCCCAATCCCTGAACTGAGTACTGATGTACTTGTCTTTTGTGGCCGAATGCTTTTAAATCGCTTGATTTTTTTAAAATTAACAAGGCTTAAAAAACGCATGCAAATGAAACCTTCATGACAACGGGGTAGTGGCTTGTCAACTGCCCCAAGCGTCTTTCACGATGCCCCCGGCCAATGGGCAATCCTTATTGTCGTGCCCTACCTGGAGACATCTCTATGATATGTTGATGGAGTAATCCATTGTTTGCATCTCTCTAATATTTCTTCTTCTCCTACACGTGCAAATCAGTGGACAGGGCTAAAGAGGAAATAATGTAGAGGTAGGCGTTGATCTTCTGCAAAGACAGGCTTTCGTTATCATATGACATCATTCACAAGTTGTTTTGGCAGCTTAGTTCAATAAAAGCTGTTTTTAAAGCAACAAGAAAGTTTTGAGTTCAGAAACTTCCAGAATGTTTTATAGCATATCAAAATACACTACTGACTATACATAATACACTATGTATAGTACTATGTATAGTACATTATGTGTATATATAATACACTATAATTACACAATAAAATACACAATTCACTATACATAATACATTATTCATCTAAAGGTGATGGTACTGAGAATGTTGGTTTTACAGGGGGGATGCTTTTTGTCATTTTTTATTTTATTTTTTTCAACAAGGAGGATTCAAATCAAGCCCTGTGGGCACACATTATAACAACTGCAACTCTTTTCAAAAAGGGTTGAAATTATTATCACAGGGAGAGTTTGACTGCATTGTTCCCCTTTACTAGTTTGTTAGACAGTAATGCCAATCACAACCAAAACTGTTAACTCTCATAAACTCAAATGATATAGTCCAAAGCATGAAAGTCCATGAACAGGCTCGTTGGCAGCAACACCCCAGTCCCTTAGTCCTTAGAAACAAAGGTAATGATAAAGATAGTACTCATCACTCCGTTGACTCAGTCCCTTTGGGGTAGACAGCAAACCTAAAGTCCAAATGAAAAAATGTACCCATATAATCCGCTGGTTCAAGGCCCCACAAAAACAGGTTATCCTCCAGCTCCTCCGAGTACAGTCCATATATGTATATCCCAGACCAGAGCATGCACTCATTAAACAGCTCATAAGTCTAATACACTATGTCTCTTTTTTTAGAGATCATTTTGAACCATTGCTCTGGTCAAGGTAACAAAAGCATGCCACCTCACCAAACACACCTCTTTTCAAAATGGCCACCCTTCCTCTTTTATAGGCAGGCCCATCACAATAAGAGTCCTTAGCAGGCAACACAAGTCCCCATTATTCCTCCTCACCAAAACTACTCATGTGAATGTTCAAAATCAACATATCATGCGAATGAAAATAATAAACCCTACGCATCCAGGCATATTAAACATTTTTAAACTTTAACAACTTTCTTACATCTTTACTCTTTACATCTAGCGAGAAGCTATTATACAGGCTTTACTGTGGCAGTGTCACAACATGCACGCTCATTCACAATTAACATAATCCCCACCTATGAATTACCGCTACGCAAAATGCGTGTCCAGGAACGCAGTGGAATAGCCAGAAAAATGTAAGGCGCTGTTCTGAAAGCAGCCAGCCGGTGGCGCAACTGAGAAAGCTTTGGTGACACAGCGTTTTTCCAACTAAGATGCTTTGGTTGCTATGATTTGGGATATCCACAGCAGCAACGTATTACTAGCATCTCATTTTGAAGAATTTTACTAAATACAGGGCTCAACGCTAAGGATCTTTTCTACTGGCCCTAATAAAATATTATTAATATTTTTTTTTTAAATGAAAAGACGCTTTAGTGAAAAACAGCAGACAGACTAAAAGAGCGCAAACTCAGTCTTTGCCAGCAGGTGGCATGGAATAAGAGTGACAGTTTCTATGGTTACCAATGTAAACAAAGCAGCTCCGTGCTTATGAACGCTACTTTAAATACATCACAGATCACACATGGGCAAATAAAAAGAAAACGCCATGTAAACAGTCAGTTCCCCTAACAGATTACATGCTCATAAACCAGTTTCAATATTTAGGATAATATTCTGCGCATTGTACACCGTGATCTTGGTCTGCCTGCTACAGTATTTCTTTTTTCTCTTTCCGTTTGTCTTTAGCGTTTTTGGCCTCTGTTAACAGATGTCTAAAGAGTTTGTCATATTTCTACACACATGACATTTTGAAAGAAGACTGCATGCAGTTCGTGTGCAAACCTAGAACAAGAGATCGGTTGAAATATTTCCGGGCAATCGGTGCATCTGTCTCCACTATAAATTATGTATTGATCATTGTTAAAGCTTCAAAGCTAATACTTTTGTAGGCTATTTGTCCATCAGAGACACGTCTCTCTGTGATCACTTAAAATTTTAAATGATCAAGGTTAAAAAAAACACGTGCAAGTCATAAACTTTTGTGACGACGCGGCAGTGGCCGATCGGACCAGTGACATATTCGTCAACTGTCCCGAGAGTCTTTCACGCTGGCCCCGGGCCATCAGGCACTCCTTATTGTCGAGCCCTGAAAATAAAAACCAGTATTGACTTCTCCATTGTTGTACAATGGTTGGTCAGTATTTGTCCCGCCCCTTCTCCAATTACGGCTGGGTAAATAGAGACAGTGACAAGCGCCATGTTTTACAATTATCAACAAAAATGTATCAAATGTATCAAAATTCAGTGTCATCAGATTGCTAAAAAGAACACCGAACCTTTTACACGTGTTAGGGAGCAGGTGTACATTTCTTTCGTATCAACTAACATTTTGAAAATACGAACATTTTCATGAACTGGAAAGTTTCCATCAGAACGGCTTTACAAATGGTTTACACAAAAATTAGTTCTGCTCGTGTTTCATTAATGAGGCCCATTACGTGTATATGTAGTTTAACTCTATTAAGACTGTATATGCTTAGCCCCTCAATACCGTTCTGTGGCTACAGGTCTGGTGCTGTGGTTCTGCAGCTGGATCCTAAAATGTTGCCTCTCTAGGCAGCTCACTACAGTAAGTTTAGTATCAGTATCCGTTTCAATTTTTTGGTTAAAATGGGATATTACAATGGGAACTTTATCTGGTAATACAGCTGATTACAGCTGACAAAATCTCTGCATCCCAAATACTCTGCTGTTGCCTGAATCAAGGATGGATGCTAATTATTCCATTTTTTTTCCCCCATATACCCTTCATGTACAAACCAAAACTCTCTCTCTCCTTCGGGTTGCTCCCTTGATCAGGGGTCGCCACAGCGGAGTGATCCGCACAGCCGATTTGGCATGTACAAACCAAAAAATTGTACAAGCAAAATTTCTTATAAATTTTGTTTTATAATTAGGTTCATGTTTGTTGTTTGAAATGCATTCATTGTATCACTGTTTGTGTTAAATTAACTTTGCATTCTTTTTTTCTTTGCAATTTGCAAAACTGTGCATTCTTTAATGACATATTTATTAATATGTCCCTCAGGTATCATGAATATGATTATAAAACAAATGTCAATCTGTGAGGATGCTGGGTGAAATGTGTTTAGATTTAAGATGTAACAGTGTGGGTGTGGGCCTCTCTCAAGGAAGTCACATGGGTTGACCCCTCATACACAGGGACACATGTTTGTTCAGTTTGTTTACACTTTGAAAACTCAGAGACCCAGTTCTAATTGTTATGATTTATGTTTTGCATTCATTATTAATGCAGAGTCAATCCTCCACTGAATTGCTCATTAAAGGTGTGAAATTAACCCTTACACAATATTGATGCTCAGATAAGTTACTCAGATAAAATGATCAAAATAATGCTGACATATTCAGTTTACTGTATATGTTTTGAAGTTTAATGTAATCGATTTTTATTTTTATGTGATCGAATGTAAGTATATACACACTACAGCACAGAATCAAAAATGGACTTGGGCAATAAACATTTTCAATATTTTGCTTGATCAGTGTTAGTTATTATATCTTAGTTTAAACATCAAAGCTGCGGCAACAGAAAAAAAAGACTAAAAAGAACAAACACAGGACGAGCATTTATGCCACAACTACAATCTATTACATCCTCTAATGATAACTGGTTAAAATGTCAATGAGAGAGGAAGCTGTCTGAAATATTTTAAGAGTTAAGATATATTTAACAGATATTTTAAACCAGCTGTAAAATAAAGCATAGATAACAGGATTCAGGCTGGAGTTAACATACAAAGTCCATATTAGAAATGTTATTGTGGCAGAAGAGATTATTGTAGTGTTTGTTAAAGACAAGATATAGTATGGAATAAAGCAAAGCAAATAAACTGTCACAATAATTCCTAATGTCAGAGCAGCTTTACTCTCTGATTTCCTCCTCACTGAACCTTCCAGTACACATTTTCCACCCTTAATCAGAGAGTTTATAACTTTTACTTGCTTATGTGCAACATAAAATATCCTCATATATAAAGTTATGATCAGGGTGCAAGGAAAAATGAAAGACATAAACATATCAGTGAGAGCCCATGAATAATTAATTCTAAAATAACATCCTCCATGGCACATGTCTGTTCTTTGTGAAGTGTCAAAATATCTGTTGCTAGTTACAAAAGTAATATTGTAACTTAAACAGAAAAACCAGCAGACACAGATGCTTATTAACGTTTTAGTCACAGTTATTCTCTGTGGGTACTGTAAAGGGTGACACACGGCCACATAACGATCAATGGCAATCAAAACTAAAGTACTAAGAGATGCAGAAAGAAGCAATCCAAGGATCATTGTAAACAGTCCACAGTAAGTGTCTCCAAAGTACCAACACGTTTCAATCAGCTTTATGGCCTCTATGGGCATTACAATTAGTCCGATAAGCATGTCATTCACCGCCAGAGAGAGAATGAGCAGGTTGGTTGAAGTATGAAGCTTCTTGAAGTGAGAGATGGAGATGATCACCAGCAGGTTCAGAAACACAGTCCATGCTGACAGTATTGAAAAAAAGACATACATGATATTGTACTCATGTCTGGAGCGTTTTTCCTTAATACATGATGAGTTGATGGCAGGAAAGCAGTACTGAGTCCCATAATCCTCTGTCTCATAGGCCATGAGAGGCTCCTCCTGTCAGGAGTTTGTTCTGCTCTGTCCTCTTCATTTATACAGTTTAGATCAAACTGACCAACCCATCTACCACCCACTATGATGCTGAACAATGACATAATTATTTTCTTCCAAGGGTTTGGGTTTCAACCTTGGCAGTAAAATTCCAAATTGCTGTGCATAAGTGACAAAAATGAGAAACATTAAACAGAAAAAATTTGCTTTTACATGATGCTATATTCACACCAACAGGTGTCAGAATGAAGTCCAAAAATTAACTAGATGTGTTCACTACCTGTTTTGTGATATGTGTTTATGCCGACATATGGTAAAAACACAGTTTGTCTTTTCAAATATTCTATTGTGTTTAATTATATTTATAAAATTGGCTCATGCTTTTTGACAATTTTTTTTTTTTTTTTTCAGTGCATTGTGGAATATTTCAGGGCATGAACATGCCAGTGCACTGAAAGTATTTTGTGATTGGGACGGCCCTAAAAATAGACTGGTGCTCTCAGTAGGAGCTCTCATAGCGATTCTGATCCATTAGTAGGGATTAGTTGGGCTTTACTGATACTCTTAATGATGTAACTCTTCATAATTTTTGACAAAAAATGACAATGTTTAAAAACTACTCAAACTTAGATTTAAACTTAAACTAGTTGTTAGTAATTTATATTAGGTTGGCTACTGACAATCAAGCAAACAAACTCAACTCCAATGTAGTAAAGCGCTGTAAATCTTACACAACAAACTTGGCTACAGCCTTGAGCTGCTCTGCAGTTTTTTCTGTTGTTTCATTTGTTAGGCAACTGGACAACTAGTTTGGCTATGTGATTTCTGCTATTTGCTAATGAAGCCGTGTCTGTTGCTTAGACTAGTGTCTAGGATTATTTAGAAACAAATTACAAGTAGGGCTTGGTGATAAAAATCTTTGTTACGAGTGTTTTATCTCACCATAACATATCACAACAGAATTATTTTGTCATTTTTATCATCAAAAATAAGATAAAAGATGCAAATACAATAAAGATACAAATACAAACTTCTGCCCTGAAACTCTAGATGGTGCGGGGCTGATAAGTCCTAACTCAATCTGATAGAATCCTATTGTTCACATGGCACAGCTGACTGGTTTGTTTTAACAGCAGCCAATGAGCTTGTTGCTCATCATTCAGATACATCTGCTATGTGGTCAGTGTCATCACTAATAGGGGAAAAAGGTTGACAGAGTGCATAGGGCCCAGAGGTTGACAGGGGCCCATGACGATGTTCTCTATGGACTGTCTTTGAAGTGACTGTCTTTATTAATGGATTATTAAATAATTGGCTCACTCGACTTGTTCAAAAACAGACTCATTCAGGAACACAACTCCAGAGTGTTCACAAGTGCACACGTTCTGTTCCTGCTTCGTCTGGAACTATTTTTGTTGATGAAACAGAACAAATAGACAATATTTTGTCTAAAATTTAACTTACTCAGTATGAACTGAGCAAGTAAAATTTTTGTTAAACTGTTGTATAAAATCAGTGTCACATTTGCGACTGCATTTACATGGTGATATTCAGGAAAACAACATTTTTGCTTGTGTGATATTACCTAACTACAGTGCCTACAGAAAATCATCTAGCGCTGTCAAACGATTAATCACATCCAAAATAAAACTTTTTATTATTTACATAATGTATGTGTGTGTACTGTGTATATTTATTGTATATATAAATACACACATACAGTATATATTTGTAAAATATTTACATGCATTTACATGTATACAGTTATAGTCATATAATTTATATCATATATAAATATATTTAATATATAAATGTAGTGGACAGCACATTCCAGGGCCCAGTTTATGGCAAGGGGCCACTCCCTCACCACAATAGTGGACAGAGGTTTGCTACATTTTGATTGGATCTTGGTGGACTAACATAAGCAAACTGTCCAACGCCATCAGATAAAGATGCCAGGACAACAGCCAGACGCCTCTCAGAGGGCAAGGCGGCGGGAATTGGTACAAAGCCCGGGAAGGACAGGACTTCCTATTGGTCAAAATGCAGTTTCTGCCCTCCACCAACCTTGAGAATGATTCCTAAGGTTTGGCCTGTGACCGACCATAACAATTCCTTAGGACCTCCAGATGCAGCAGCAGTGGGTGAAACAGAGAGAGATCACAAAGATCCATCCAAATCCATTCATAACTGTTTTCAAACCTTAAAACTGATGCATACTACAACACACACATCTTATACTTATTCAGAGAAATAAGTATTCCTAGTGACAGCAACGTGTAGTGCAACATCTTACACAAACTCGGCTGTTAATGGACAATTAAATGCATGTTCCCCCATTCTGATGGAACCAGCCAATCACAGCACGGAAATGGAGAAGTGCCAAATTGCAAACTCCTCCTCATCGGAAGTGGATAAAGGTACCCTTCCAAAAGACACTCCTTGTTCTGAGTCTGAGTCCCGTAGGGGAAAGACACTAACAGGACAACCTTCGCTCTGAGTCTGAGTCTTGTGAAGGAAGGGACACTAGAAGAGCAACAATGTTCTAAGTCTGAGCCCTGCAAAGGTGAGACAATAACAGATCATCAAAGTTCTGAGTCTGCAGACTGTAACAGAACAACCTCGGTTCAGAGTCAAAGTCCAAGTCTGCTTTTGAGGCAGCTACAGATACGACCACGTTCTGAACCTCCAGCCTGCGAGGAAAGAGATACTCTACGTTCAGAGTCTTTGTCCAGCGAGACAATAACAGATGCAGCACGTCCTGAGTCTCTCTCCTAGAGATACAAAGTGGATCAACCAAGCTCTGAGTCTCTAGCCCAGAGAGGCAGAAGACACACAGACATTTGCAACAAGGTTAAGCTCCAGGGAGCAAACCTTTACTTCAGGTACTTTTGCTTGCGTGTTCCAAGCTAAGGACCTTCAGCACCTACTCAAGAGGCCACATCTGCGTGTTCCAGATCTTAGGACCCTTTGGTGCTCCAGGAGATCAGCATCCTACAGCGCTTCAAGTTCAAGGCTGTTGAAACGGATTCCTGCTCGTTTCCCCACTGTACTGCCACCAGCGCAACCAGTGGAAGAAGTCACCGCCACCGGACACCGGACATGCATAGACTAGTCAAGTAGTCAAGTGACTGACTACTTCAACCACTAGTTGGTGCTGGCGGAAACAATCGACTACTCGAGCGTGCAGTAATCATAAATAAACAAACATTTTAGACATTTACACATGACTTGGCCACTCAAGGACATTCACCTTCTTATCCTTAAGCCATTTCGTTGTTGTTTTGGCAGTATGTTTAGGGTCATTATGCTGGAAGGTGAATGACCTGCCCATCTTCAACAGTCTAGCAGAGTGACGCAGGTTTTCCTCAAGAATTTGGATGGACTTGCCAGCATCCATTTTCCATTCAATCCTGACCAAATCGCTTAGTCCCAGCTGAAGAGAAACACACCCACAACATAATGCTGCCACCACCATGCTTCAAAGTAGGTATGGAGTGTTTTGGGTGGTGTTCTGTGTTTTAGTCCAAAAAGGTACATTTTTGTCTCATCAGACTATAGCATCAGACTCTCAGACTCTCAGACTATCAGACTCTTCCAAATGTGTTTTTGCTATGCGCAAATGAGACTAAGTGTGACACTTTTTTTTTTTAGGAAAGGCTTCTTTTGTGCCACCCTGCCATACAGGCCAGCTTTGTGTAAAGAATGGGAGATGGTTGTCACATGCACAGACTGACGAGACCCAGCCATAAAGCCTTGTAAAGTTGCCTTTGGCCTCCTGGTAGCTTCTCTTATCAATGCCCTCCTGGCTGTGTCATCCACTTAGGACGGACGGCCTGATCTAGGCAATGTGCTGGTGGTGCCATATGCTTTCCACTTCTTAATGATGCTCTGAATAGTACTCTGAGGGATAGCTAAAGCCTTTGAAATGTTTTTGTAGCCTTCTCCTAACTTGTTCCTTTCTACAACTTTATCCCGGACGTTTTTGTAAAGCACTTTCCCAACCATGGTGAATTCTTTGCCGTACCGTGCACTACTAACAGTAGAATCTTCAAGAAACAGCTTGTTTTATTTTGAAGTAATCAACACCACGACTATTGATGTAAGGTGGGGCAATTGACCCTTCGCAAACAGCTTGATTGACAGGCAATCTGACTGACCAATCATACACCTAATCCACCATTCTGTCTGTAGATAAATTTAAGTGGATTAGCTTGCCATTGTCTTTAGTCTTTCCATTGTTGAAACAAGATACTTTCTGATGTTTATTGTGTTTTTTTTTGTGCTTTAAGTAAACAAGAAATGACGATTGGTATACGTGTAATGATGAGGGTTATAATTCGTACATGCAGCTCAAAAAAGTGAGACTTCATTTATTTTACTTTCCAGGGTGTAATGTGACAAAAGGGTACAATGATCACAGGATATGATGATTTTCTATAGGCACTTTATATCATGTCTTATAAGTATAAAAAGCAAAACAAATATTTTTAACGTGCGTGAATAAATCCAGCCACCACTGCGAAAGATTTATGTATAACTTTCCATGATCTTTGACAGACAAAGGAGCATCTTGGCGGTTCTGTCGGTCAACACCTTTGTCCTAACCAGACACGATGCAACAACACTCCAGTTGGCTGTCCATACCAGCCACAAGATTCCAGCCCCTTCAGCTGTCCATACCAGACATGACACAACACTGCGACGCAAGAGAATCACTCAAATATTCAGCATATTAAACTTAACCTGTTCTGTATCTTAATTATTTAATGCATTAGCAAGTCATTAAAACAAGTTTATGACTACGACATCTGTTTAACGACATCTTGATCAACAATAACTGACTCAACTGACTGTCAAATAGCCTTCAATTGACAGGTTATAACTTCATCTGTCTCAGATGTATAGACTTCTGAAGATTTATTTTGATCCGGATCCCACACTCTAGCGTTAACCCTAATATAAATGTGCATTATTATTCATAACCATGTGTTAATTAAAAGTATTAATGCACATGCATGACAGGGAGGCACCCGCACAATCACTTGCATCCTTTGCTGATAACGTAACATCTTAAAAATTAGGATGCTTTACATACATGAGAAACAGATCTACAGAATGCTTGAAATGTCTACTTTTAAATTAACCAATTCAAAATGAAATCAAATGCTCCCTGATTATGTAATCTGTATGATGGTCGAATTTCTCTCTAAAAACGCATCCAGTAGAGATGAGAGTCAGCACAGTGAAATTCATCTTTGCAGCTGACAAGAACTCAGAAAACATAGTGGTTTTATAGAGGGGATGCTTTTCATATTTTTTTTCAATGAGGCGGATGCCATCTCCCCACAAATCAAACCCTGTGTACATCATTTCATGACAATAAGTGACTTTATTTAAAAGGATAGCTGTTAAATACTGCAGATATCAATCCAATCAAAATACATGTGGAAATAGTTCATATTTAATACATTATTTAATTATGTGCAGGGCTCAACAATAAGGAGTGCCCGATGGCCCGGGGCCAGCGTGAAAGACGCTCGGGACAGTTGACGAATATGTCACTGGCCCGATCGGGCCACTGCGCGTTGTCACGAAAGTTTATCATTTGCACGTGTTTTTTAACTTCGATAATTTAAAATTTTAAGCGATCACAGAGAGACGCGTCTCTGCCGGAAAAATAGCTTACAAAAGTATTAGCTTTGTAGCTTTAACAATGATCAATACATAATTTATACAGTGGAGACAGATGCACCGATCGCCTGGACGTATTTCAACCGATCTCTTGTTCTGGGCTTGCACAGGGACTGCATGCAATCTTCTTTCAAAATGTCATGTGAGTAGAAATATGACTAACTCTTTAGACATTCTTTAACAGAGGCCAAAGACGCTAAAGACAAATGCAAAGAGAAAAAAAATACTGCACGCAGACCAAGATCACGGTGTACAATGCGCGAAATATTATCCTAAATATTGAAACTGTGGTTTATGAGAGTATATCTGTGAGGGGGACTGTTTACATGGAGTTTTCTTTTCATTTGCCCATGTATGATGTATTTAAAGTAGCGTTCATAAGCACGGAGCTGCTTTGTTTACAGCGGTAACCACTGTTCTGCTCTCCTTACTGTCCTTTCATTTATACAGTGTGTGGATCAGACTGACCAACCCATCTACCGCCCACTCTGATGCTGCATAATGATGTAATTACATTCTTTTAATAATTTCAAACTCGGTAGTCAAATTTCTGTGCATGAGAGACACATAAAACACTGAGCGTAAGAGTCTTGAAATTGAAAAAAAAAAAAAAAGTTTTTTATGTGATTATCCACACCAAAAGGTGTCAGTATAACAAAGGAACAGTGACTTTGCCACAGATGCTGTAGGTGCATCAGCAGTCATAAACAAATCCAGACTATAGTAAGGCCCTGTAATGCTTGTCACTAATATAAATGGCAAATGCAACAACAACCACCTAACCTAGATTTATATGTAACAGACTATATAGACAGCTGTCATCAAACCTCATGAGGGATTTATTTAGTGCATTTTGTGCATGCCATAAAATGCTCCTAAAAAAAAGTAAAGGGGAATCACCAACTGATTTCAATTTGACTTGAACATGTCAATATACAATCTATAATACATAAGTATCTATCTCCATCTTCTGGTTAAAACAAGATATTATACTTATAATGATTTTTAGCTTTGGTACAGTACAGTACAGTTTAAAGTCCACATGAAATCAAACTTTGAGGTGTCTTGAGGTGAACAATTAATCCATGCAAGCTAGCTGCGAGCGAGAGATGGTGAGGAGAAATGCTAAAATAAAGTAGGCATGGCTTCATATAAATGAATGTCAGTGGCTACTGGCTTCAGTAATCCTGTAATTAGCTTAACCCAATCTAAAACGGGCTGGATTTGTTCAGTTGTCAACTCAATTCCATGTCTTCTGTTTTTTTAATATGCTTCATGAGACATTCTTCTGCAATACAGAATTTGTGTATTACAGATTTATTCATGTAAAAAAAGACATCTTATAAGACTGTCTTGTGCCATTTTTTGCCATTGCATACACACAGGAAAGTAGGAAAGAAAGATGAGGAGTGGGATCGGTATATGATCCCGGTGACACCTCTCTTACATATCCTGACTGTGTGCACAGTCAACACAGGCCACAATTCATGGCAACTGATCACAACACAGTCCGTAATGGGGGCTTGTAATGCTTGTCACTAATACCAATAATATATAGGTGAAAGTGAGTTTAAATCAAATATACCATCCATCTACAAATAAATATTGTGATGTACATACAATCTACTGATTTAGAAAGCTCTACAGCTCTACATGACAGACAAACAGCGTTCTTCAATCACAAAACTGATTTCGGACATGCTTCTGAGGCAGCGTAATGGGTTCATGATCTACAGCAAATCAGAACAAGCTTTGGTGATAACTAAGCAAATATTTAATTACCAAGATACTTATTTCTCACTAGAAATAACATCAAAAGTGCAGAAAGCTGGAAGATGTGAAGCTGACTGAATTTGGACAGGCCTTGATGTCCTCCTACATTAGAATGCATGCTCTGAAGGTAGCATTTTCCAGCTGATGGACGCAGCCTACAAGTAACCCAGATTTGACAAAAGACCTGGATGATATGGTTAGTTTACTCTGGACCTGTTTTGGTCCAGACCCATATGATACATATTACTGACGACACTGAAAAGATATGAAACAAACAAAATTGATTATCAACATGCTTGAATGTTAAAATTCATCTCAGCAAAGTAAAGCCATCAAAGGAGCTAATAAAGAAACTGTAGTAGTCATGTTAAGTATTGCTTTATTTTATACCATTAAAGCCTATTTGCAATTGTTCACCTAAAATTGATTACATAATATATGAAATACTTCACATTAAATTTACATTGTGGCCACAATAATTTTATAAACTAAGACTAAAGAGCTATATATTGGTATCAGAGTTAGCTCCTTATCAGAGAGAAAAATATATTTAAGAAATAATAATAATTCAACCCCCACCCCAGTATAATTTTTAATCGTTAAAAATATCCATGAGAGAAGATGCTGACTGAAATATTTTAAAAGTTAAGATGTGTTTAACTGATATTTTAAACCAGCGGTAAAATAAAGCATAGATAAGAGGATTCAGACCACAGCTAATATACAAAATCCACAGTATAAATGTCATTGTGGCAGGAGAGATTACAGCAGTACCTGCAAGAGACAATATATAGAATGGGATATAGCAAAGCAGATAAACTGCCACAATGATTCCTAATGTCAGAGCAGCTTTTCTCTCAGATTTCCTCTTCACTGAACCTTCTTTTACAAATTTACCACCCTTCATCAGTGAGTTTATAACTTTCACTTGCTGATGTGCAACATAAAATATCCTCAAATACAAAGTTATGATCAGGGTGCAAGGAAGCAAGAAGGCAAAAAACAGGTCAGTTATCATCCATGAAAAACTTATTATTAAATAGCACCTTCCATAACACGTGTCTGGTGCTTGTGAAGTGTCCAAAGGTCTTCTGCTAATTAAATAGCCTAAATTGTAGGTTGAGGAGCAAAACCAGCAGACACAGACACTTATTAAAGCTTTTGTTGTGGTTATTTTCTGTGGATACTGTAAAGGGTGACACACAGCCACATAACGATCAACGGCAATTAAAACCAAATTACTTAGCGACGTTGAGCCGAGCAGTCCCATGATTATCATAAACACATCACACAACGTGTCTCCAAAGTACCAACATGTCTCAATCAGTTTAATAGCATCCACAGGCATAACAATAAGTCCAATAAGCATATCGGCCACAGCCAGAGAGAGAATGAGCAGGTTGCTTGGAGTGTGAAGCTTCTTGAAGTGAGAGATGGAGATGATCACCAGCAGGTTCAGAAACACAGTCCAAGCTGACAGCAATGAAAAAAACAAATACATGATATTGTATTCATGCCTGAAGCGTTTTCCCTTGATACATGATGAGTTGATGGCAGGAAAGCAGTACTGAGTCTTACGATCCTCTGTCTCATAGGCCATGTGTGAGTCTCCTCCTGTTAGGAGTTTGTTCTGCTCTTCTTACTGTCCTTTCATTTATACAGCGTCTGGATCAGACTGAACAACCCATCTACCGCCCACTCTGATGCTGCATTATGACATCATTTTCTTTTAATAATTCCAACTTTGGGAGTAAAATTGCTATGCAGAGGAGACACATGAAAATGAGAGTTATGAAATTGAAAACTTCTGTTTTTATGTGATTATCCACACCAAAAGATGCGAGTATAAAGTAAAGGAACACTGACATTGTCAAAGGTGCTGCAGGTGCAACAGCAATCACAAACAAATTCCCAGACTATAGTAGGGCCTTGTAATGCTTGTCACCAATATAAATGGCAAATGCAACAACAACAACTTCTCCTAACCTAAATTTATGTGTGACAGAGGGATGTATTTAGTGCATGCCACAAAATGCTCCTCAAACAACAAGTAAAGAGGACTCACCAACTGATTTTAATTTGACTTGAAAATGTTAACATATAACATATAACACAATTAATTAAAACAAGATATTATACTTATTATGAACTTTTGGTTCCAAATTGCTGCATTTACATTAAGATAACAGTACAGTTTAAAGTCCACGTGATATCAACATTTACAATATTAACTTAGAGCGCATTTCTAGTCTTGAGGTGAACAATTAATCTGTACAAGTTAACGCACTTTAAAAAAAAAAAAAAAAAAAATGTTTGTCTTAGTAATCTTAAACTTAAATGTAAACACCTGCTTCTGCTCTGGAATGGCATTCCATCTCTGATGATGTCAATTTGATGGCTTGGGCAGAGTATGCTTAAAGCAGGGGTCACCAAACTTGTTCCTGGAGGGCCAGTGTCCTGCAGAGCTTACCTCCAACTTTCCTCAACACACCTGCCTGGAAGTTTCAAGTATACCTAGTAAGACCTTGATTAGCTGGTACAGGTGTGTTTGATTAGGGTTGGAGCTAAACTCTGCAGGGACACCGGCCCTCCAGGACCGGATCTGGTGACCACTGGTTTAAAGGGTTAGTTCACCCAAAAATGAAAATTAGCCCATTATTTACTCACCCCCAAGGCCTCCTAGCTGTATATGACTTTCTTCTTTCAGACGAATCCAATCGGAGTTATATTAAAAATGTCCTGGCTCTTAAAGTTCCTCCGGGGGGTGTTCCGAACAGATGATATAGGACGTTGGCGACATTTTTTAATATAACTCTGATTGGATTCGTCTGAAAGAAGAAAGTCATATATACCTAGGATGTCTTGAGGGCGAGTAAATCATTGGCTAATTTTCATTTTTGGGTGAACCAACCCTTTAACTACTCTCCAACAATTAGTTAGCTACAAGTGAGAGACGGTGAGAAGGAATGCTAAAATAAAACCTGCCCTCTATTCAGTATTCCATTTCAGTTGGAAATACGTCACAAACAAAGTCGGCAGGAAACTTCTGGCTTACACAGACTTTAACAACCCTGTTATTTTTTTGGTCACACAGGCAATTAGTTTGTGAGCATTTGGGGACAAAAAGAAGAGATTCTTAGTAAATTCCATTCAATTATTAATGGTTTATCGTAAATTAAATTGGGAAAGACCGCAAATGTGCCGTATATGTTGTCCTTTTTCATACAGTGGGACCTATTAGTTGTGTAAATTTGGTCTTGGAGAGAAAAAAAAAAGTGCAGATTTATTTTAGTCAAGCTAAAACTGATGTTGTAATATTACAACAGTGGGACTATTGACATTAGCGTTAACATTAGTATGATTCTCCCTCTTCCTGTTGAATGGGGAATTTTTTTTTTTTTTTTTTTTAGATCAACCGTCACGGAAAGGAACACATAGGACTGTGGGATATGAAAGGCAGCGAGGGATACATCTACTGTATGCTGCCTTCAAAAATTGATCAGATAAAGGTATCTCAGGAGACAGGAATTAAGGATAACTGGATTCAGACATCCCATGATGCCTGCCTAACTTAGGATGTATCCTCCAAAGGCAACATCTTTAGCTTTTGGACACAGCCTACATGTGTGACCCGTGCTGGCTAAATGAGCAAAGAATGAGCAAATTTTATTTTTACATTCTCCATTAAAATAACTTCAAAATGATATGTGACTTGTTGAGCCACTTTTCCGAACCGTTCCCTTTGCTTAACTGTTCCATTCCGTGCCGATCTGGGCCAGTCAGCACGGATATGGTTTCATTTTCTACTGTAGTGCTGAAAAACGGAACTCTTTTGAATGTAAACACAAATGCGTCAGTCGTTGCCTTGGTAACGCAATTGTAATATAAACAGCGATATGGACGATGATCAGATATTTCTGGGACTACTTCGTTAAATAACAAAAAAAAAAAAAAAGGACAACTCTTGGGCGACAGGTATAACGTTACCAACAAATGCTGAGTGGATATGCATGCCAATGGCGACAGACACAGAAGGTAAAACCTTTCTAAAAAATACCACATTTATTGACAGTATTAATGCATGACCTATGAACGCAGCGTAACAGCTGTTTACTTGGCAGTTTGATCAAATAGCGCGCTTACAGCTGTCTAACCATGCCGAGAATTCCGGGCTGAGAACGTTTTGTAATTGTGCCGTACCAGGCTCAGGTGGAAACACAACTGGAACCGTACCTGACCGTTCTAAGAACAGTTCGGCCCGATAGTGGAAAAGCGGCTTTGGAATCAGACAAAAATGACTGAGCTACAAACAAAGATGCAAATAAACATTAGTTCAGTCAAGAGCAGCGAGTGACTCCGTCTTTTCTTTTAATGTTTCACTGACATCGAGACAGATCTATATTATGACCTACAGTAATGCATGGTTCTAATATAATGTTACACATCAGACTTTTCCCCAACCATTAAACGTTCATCTAAGACATAACAGATTATCAGGGCTCAACACTAAGGATTTTTTCTACTGGCCCGGTAAATAAGCTTATTAAAATAAATAAGCTTATATGGCACCAAAATTTTACATGCCAATTAAATTGTACAATTCTCGATTCCAATTTCTCGATACCACAGCAAAACCTACTAGCCTAACAACTATAAAGTTCAAACATTATTTGTTTGTTCAAAAATAATTTTATTGTTATTATTTTTATTATTTCAAATGAAAAGATGCTTTAGGGAAAAACAGCAGACAGACTGAAAGAATGCAAATTTAGTTTCTGCCAGCAAGTGGAGCTTATAGAATATTCACTGATACTACGTTTCCTTGGTTACCGCTGTAAACAAAGCAGCGCCGTGCTTATGAACGCTACTTGAAATGCATTATATAGAGGCAAATGAAAAAAAAGAAAACACCATGTAAATTTTTCTTCAGGAACAGTCAGTTCCTCTCACAGATATATTCATATAAACCCCCGTTTCAATATTTAGGATAATATTTTCAATATTTTGCGCATTGTGATCCGTGATCTTGCTCTGCCCGCTACAGTATTTTTTCCTCTTTGCATTTCTCTGCAGCATCTCTGGCCTCTGTTAACAGATGTTTAAAGAGTTTGTAATATTTACACACACATTTTGAAAAATGATTGCTTGTAGTTCGTGTGCAAGCCCGGAACAGAGATCGGTTTAAATATGTCCAGTCGATTGATGCATCTATACTCCACTGTATAAATTAAATATAGATTAATCATTGTTAAAGCTACAAAGTTACTCATCAAGACGGGTATTTTGAAATACTTTTGTAGGCTATTTGTCCGTCAGAGATGCGTCTCTTAGTGATTGCTTGAAATGTTAAATTAACAAGGCTTAAAAACACGTGCAAATAATAAACTTTCGTGATGACGCAGCAGTGGCCTGATCGGGCCAGTGACAAATTCGTCAACTATCCCTAGCGTCTTTCACGCTGGCCCCGGGCTATTGGGCACTCATTGTCGAGTCCTGGATTATGTTTGTGTGAATCTCGCCAAGACATATTTTGCAATAATGTACTTAATATGGATTCTCGGAGAGGCGTGTCTAATGCACATGCTTTGCAAATGTCAGTCAGCACGATCTTTTTGTTTTCATCAGCATGAGTCTGAAAATCATATTTCACTGGTTAGGCCGAGCTCAGACCCCTCTCCCCGGGCTTGGGAATGATTACCGAGCTCGAAGCGCTCTCCCGGACACCACGCCAAATACGCATAACCTTTACTCAGTTTATTATATGTAAGTGTGAACTTGTGAATTACTATTTGGAGCATTGGGATCGCTAGAAGAGGGCTTACGGGCCGTTCACATCTGGCGTCTTTTGCGTGCTCAAGTTCGTTATTTCAAATGTAGATGCGCGGCAGCCACGCTCATAATGGAAGCGACGCGCACACGGTGCGACGCGCTCAGTTTTTCAGACGCGTCCGCACCGCATCGAGTTGAAAATATCTCAACTTTTCAGAATGTTGCAGGCGCACCGCGGGTCATGTGACAAGATTCAACCAATTAGCTTCATCCTTTCCCTTAACAACATTGAAAGCTCAGCCAACATGGAGAAACAGCTGATCACAGCTGTACAGGGATAGACATTTTTAAATAAATTCAGTAGCAGCGCTACAGCACAAGCGATTTTTAGTGCTAGAAATCCGTTTGTCCTTTGATGAAACTTCCGCGTTTTCATTGAGAGCGCGGGTCATGGTTGCTTAGAAATGGCAGACGCCACGGAAGCACAAGCTACAGAGCTTTTTGTAAAGAAGGAGAAATCGGCGTGCCTAGCGTTTTCTACGCATTTTTAGGCGCGATATGTGAACGGCCCCTTAATGAACAGATTTTTGTGGAAACCTCAAATTCGACCAAAACTGACATTTTTTCACTTCTTTTTCCTGTAACTCAAAATTAGAGAGTGCGTATTCTGACTCATTTTGCCAGCATGGGTTGCATATAAACAGATTTACCAAAAGACCTGTATTCTACTGATTGAAACAACATAATACATTTAAATGCACATTTTTATCTTAACTGTCACATTTACATAGTAAAAGATCATTCTTCATACCAATATTTCACTTGAAATAAAGTGTTTATTTCTAAAAAATTATCACTAATGTACACTCAGTGATGATACATATTACTGACAACAACACTGAAAAGATATGAAACATATAAACAAAATTGTTTATCAACATGTTTGAATGTTAAAAATCATCTCAGTAAAAGTCAAAGTAAAGCCATCAAAAGAGTTCAGAGCAAAGTACTGACAAGTACTGACACTGTCAAGTACTGGTTTATTAAAGCCTATATTAACTGATTATTTAAATTAAAAATATACAAAATACTACACATTACATTTAAGTCTAAAGAATTATATGTTAGTGTCAGTTAGCACGCAAAACATAATTAAAATAAATAAAAATCAACCCCCACCCCATCATTAATCGTTAAAAATATCCATGAGAGAGGATGCAGACTCAAATATTTTAAAAGTTAGGATGTGTTTAACTGATATTTTAAACCAGCGGTAAAATAAAGCATAGATCAGAGGATTCAGACCACAGCTAATATACAAAATCCACAGTAGAAAAGTCATTGTGGCAGAAGAGATTACAGCAGTACCAGTTAGAGACAATATATAGAATGGAATATAGCAAAGCAGATAAACTACCACAATGATTCCTAATGTCAGAGCAGCTTTTCTCTCAGATTTCCTCTTCACTGAACCTTCTTTTACAAATTTACCACCCTTCATCAGAGAGTTTATAACTTTCACTTGCTGATGTGCAACATGAAATATCCTCAAATACAAAGTTATTATCAGGGTACAAGGAAGCAAGAAAGAAAAAAACAGGTTAGTTATCATCCATGAAAAACTTATTATTAAATAGCACCTTCCATAACACGTGTCTGGTGTTTGTGAAGTGTCCGAATGTCTTCTGCTAATTAAATAGCCTAAATTGTAGGTTGAGGAGCAAAACCAGCAGACACAGACACTTATTAAAGCCTTTGTTGTGGTTATTTTCTGTGGATACTGTAAAGGGTGACACACAGCCACGTAACGATCAACAGCAATTAAAACCAAATTACTTAGCGACGTTGAGCCGAGCAGTCCCATGATTATCATAAACACTTCACACAACGTGTCTCCAAAGTACCAACATGTCTCAATCAGTTTAATAGCATCCACGGGCATAACAATAAGTCCAATAAGCATATCGGCCACAGCCAGAGAGAGAATGAGCAGGTTGGTTGGAGTGTGAAGCTTCTTGAAATGAGAGATGGAGATGATCACCAGCAGGTTCAGAAACACAGTCCAAGCTGACAGCAATGAAAAAAACACATACAT
>JAHKKF010531663.1:4189-24205 GCA_019740295.1 Labeo calbasu | reverse complement strand
AATCGAAATAAAGCTAAAATGAAACAATACTTTAATTATTATTATTATTATTATTATTATTATTATTATTATTATTATTTTGTTGTTGTTGCTAATTGAAATAAAGCTGAAATGAAAAAATAATAATAAAAAAGCTAATTTAAAAAAAACTGCCTTGCAACCAAATTAATAAAAAGTTGAACATTTTAATTATTATTTTTATTATTATTATTATTGTTATTATTATTATTTTGTTATCAAAATAAAGCTAAAATTAAAAAAATAATAAAAAAGCTAAATTAAAACTGCTACCTTGGCAACCAAATGAATAAAAATGCTGAAATTAAAGATTACTTATTATTAAAGAAAAAGTGTAGGTATTGTTAACTAAATCTAAAAATAGATTTTTAAAAGTTTTTTTTTTTTGGTAAATAATAAAAAAAATTAGAAATAAGCTCAATTAAAAAAAAACTGCCTTGCAACCAAATGAATAAAAATGCTGAAATTAAAGATCTAAAATTATTAAAAGTAATAAAAAAAACCTCTATTGCAATGTAGTTATTATTAACTAAATCTAAAGATAGATTTTTATTTATTATGTACTTATGTATTTGTTTGTTTGTTTGTTTGTTTATCAAATAAAGCTAATAATATTAAAGAACAACAAGAATAAGAGTTTAATTAAAAATTCTGCCTTGGCAACTAAATTAAATAAATTGAAGTTAAAGACCAAAAATGATTAAAACCAACTAATAAAAATAACAACTAAATACAAAAATTCAAGCTAAACAGAATTATTAAATGTCACTATAAAAATGAGTATTTTACCATAATATCAGTATTTATTAAAAAAAAGAAAACAACAATAAATAAATAAATCACTGAAACAGTTTTTACACTATAATAATGTTTAGAAAAATAAAACAAACCGAACAAACATGAAAATGAGAAAAAATAAAAATAAATATTTGACCATAAAATGACTATTTATTTAACAAAAAATAAATAAATTAATTAATTAATTAATAATACGAATAAAATTCAAAATACGAATAAATACTACACTAGTAGTATATAAACAGTACTAAAATAACACTGCTCTACTGAAGAGAAAATACGTTTTAGAGGCTGATGTGATCAGTTTAAGGAAGTCACACGAGTTCATTTATAGCATTGATGGAGCTCAAAGTTTTAATATAAATTTGCCAGCAGACTTCTGAGTAATTGAATTTCACACGAAGAGTTGTTCTGCTAACACCTGCCCACGTCTCAACTCTAAAAGAGGGAGTTTTCAGCTCTTTCCAACACCATATTGATAAAACAGTTTGCAATGCCTTTTCAGGAAAACACAAGTGCACCTGGAGGATGTGAAATCACATGCTTTGTCTAAACATCCAGTTTCATTAAAAACAGTCTATTGTCATTCGCGCAAATGTATGAAGCACAGCTCACAAAGAAGTCAGCTTTCGGTTATTCAATGAGGGGAATTTGCATTGTGGAAATCTGTCGCCCTCACATGAAATTCCCAAATGCGTGGATTCCTACTGAAATGCCCGGTTTTAAAAAATTCACCAAACAACAGTAAACGTGACCGCGCGTTTACCCTCGTGTCCTCAAGAGCGAATAAAATCCATATGATGGCATGTGTGATCTGCGGTGAAGGTGTAAAACCTCAGTTCAGTGAAAGAGGAAGATGCTGAGGTGAGTTTGGAGTTTTCTTTCCACTCTCATTAATGTCTTTTGCTCTGTTAAAGATGGGGAAACACCGTAGTGGCTTCGAATGACTCATTTGGTGTCAACAAACAGCTTCAGGATTAAAGTCATAAGTTTCCACGCAGTAACGTTCATGTACTTACTTTCCTGTTCCTGAAGGTTGTGGGCCAGACAGTGGTCCTCTAGCACGGCAAAGTCCCGGCACACTGTGGACAGACAGAAAAAGAGAGATAGGAATCAGGTTATTTACTGTTAACAAAGAGCTACGTCATCGTTTCAACCCACGCAGGATGTTTATAAGAAAACCTCAGGATAAAAGGTTTAGAGGTTAAAGTGAACCTCGTCTCACACACATCTAAAAGTACAGTATGGTTAGTAAGTTTCCTTTTAAAGTATCAAGTCAGTTTCCATAAAAATATTAAGCAGTTCAACTGTTTTCAACATTGATAATAAGAAATAATAATTTCTTCTAAATCTTACTGATCCACAAACTTTTGAATTGTTCTGTATCTTTCAATGTTTTTTTTTTCTTTCATTTTTTAATTTATTTTTTGATCCAATAGGAGCATGAAGGCTATATTCATGTCAATAAAAAAATAAAATAAAAAAATAAAAGAGCAGCAAAGGCTATATTCAAGGTAAAAATAAAAGATGAAATAATAAAAAAAAAATGTCATATGAGTAGTAAAAGCTATATTCATGGCAAAAACAAAAGATTAAATAATAATAATAATAATAAATAATAATAAAAATGGTATACAAGCAGTAAAGACTAAAATTCATTTAACAAATAAAATAATTTTCAAAAATGATAAGGTTAAAAATGGTAAAGGTTATATTCATGGCAAAAATAAGACAAAAATACAACTACTACTACTAATTTTATTTTTCATGACAAAAGTAAAATAAAATAAAATAAAAGCAGTAAAGGCTATATTCATGGCGAAAATAAAGATGAAATATTAAAAAAATGCCATATGAGTAGTAAAAGCTATATGAAGGGCTAAAATCAAAGATGAAATAATAATAAAAAATGCTATAGAAGCAGTAAAGGCTATAATTAATGCAAATTAAATATAAATTATTTTCAAAAATGATATACGAGCGGTAAAGCCTATATTCATGGAAAAAATAAAAGACAAAAATGCTACTACTACTACTTTTTATTTATCATGACAAAATAAATAAATAAATAAAATTATAAAAATTATAAATGAGCAGTAAAGGCTACATTCATGGCAAAAATAAAAGATGAAATAATAATTTTAAATGTTAAATTTTAAGTGCTATACAAGCAGTAAAGGCTATAATTCATGCAAATAAAATATAAAATAATTTTCAAAAATTATACACTTATATAAAATACAAAAATACTACTACTACTACTAATATTTATTATTTTATTTTCATGACAAAAATAAAGAAAAGAAAGAAAAGAAAGAAAAGAAAAAGAAAAGCGACGTGAGCTGTAAAGACTACATTCATGGCAAAAATAAAAGACAAAAAAATAAAATATGCCATATGAGTAGTAAAGGCTCTATTCATGGCAAAAACAAAAGACAAAAAATAAAAAAATAAAAAAATAAAAATGCCATAAGAGCGTTAAAAGTGATATTTATGGCAAAATAAATAAATAAATAAATAAATGCATGAATGAAAATGCCATGAGCTGTAAAGACTATATATTAATTGCAAAAATAAAAGACCATATGAGTAATTAAAAAAGTCACATGAGTAGCTAACACAGTCTAAAACAAAAGATTACATTAAAAAAAAGCACTGAAGACTATATTAATGACAAAAATAAATTATAAAATAACAAAAAAGTAACATGAGCAAGAAAGACTATATTCATTAATAAGTAAATACATTAAATATAATAATTAAAATAAAAAAAATTAAATATTAAAAAAGCCTTAATATACAAAGCTATACAAAATTTTAATCGTTCAAAAATATACTCTCTCTCACACACACACACACACACACACACAGATAAATCTATCAAAAAAGGATGTTTGTGCCACAAGGTAAACTTTTTAACTTTTTTTTTTAAAGGAAAAAATTCTGTGGAAACTCTGTGGGGTCTGAATTAGTCCGAAACTGCAGCGCAACCGACCATTATCACCTCGGATATAAATACAACCTGAGAAACTGAAACCCTGTCCTCCACATCCGCCCTTTAACATCCTCTTATCTGCTTTTTTAAGTTATTTATGTAGGCCTGGTTCTACACCTGGCATCCTCCCAGCTACTTAGACACGCTTCATAACGCAGGTGGAGAAGCGCTGAAATCCATGTAACGTCGTGACTGATAACACAACAAACGCCCTCAAGCCTCAGACGCAAGCTCCGATAACCCAAATCAGATAAAAGCAACTTTGCATTTCAGTCTGCAAGGAAAACTGCACTTCTGTTTCTAGGTATCGAGCGTGAATAATATAACCAAACACGCTCCTGTTTCACACCATAAACACACAGTTTAGTGGCAGGTTTAACAGCGATGTGACAAACTCTTCATAATACTAATTTACCCAGGAATTTGTACGCTTAGCTCGGGCGAGACGAGGATAAGATTAAGCCACTTCTGCAGATCAGTGATTAAAGTCGTCATCCATCTGCTGCAGATCAGCATCTTGAGCAGAAGAGCTGCAGAACTGAGACTACAGGATATTCTTAGCGCTAAATGAGGAACCAAAACTTCAGTTTACATTTCCTTTGTAGTCTACTAGCTGGTATAGCCACGTTAGAGGAGAAGTCCACTTCCAGAACAACAATTCACAAATAATTTACTCACGTCTTGTCGTCCAAGATGTTCATGTCTTTCTGTCTTCAGTCGTGAAGAAATTATGTTTTTTGAGGAAAACATTTCAGGATTTTTCTGCAGGATTTTTCAACTTCATTGGTGGCCCGATTTTGAACTTCCAAAATGTAGTTTAAATGCAGCTTCAAAGGGATCTAAACGATCCCAGCTGAGGAAGAAGGGTCTTATCTAGCAAAACGACCAGTCATTTTTTCAGAAAATAAAAATTAGTATACTTTTTAAGCACAGTTGATTGGCGGAACTATCTGTTATCGGCAAAAATCTATGCCGATAGTTTTTTCCGGGTTGGGTCCGTTGCTGGAGCGGCTGAGAAGGTCGTCATTATACAGCAAAGTCCCTATAGTCTTTGTTATGCAGCACGAGAGCAGCCTCTAGTGGCGGAAATCACTGACAGCACGTGCCGTTTGTTTAGACACGTGACACTGCGCGCTGCACAGAGCGGGACACTTCAAAGGCGGATTTACAAAATTGACAACAAAACGGTGTGTACAGTAAACTGTAGTGCATGTTTTCATGTCATTACTAAGCAATGAATTTATTGACTAGATGCTGCATTAGTGGAGACAGGACAGCAGTAAACTTTTGCCCGTTTGGTGATCAAACAAAGTCTTGTAGACCGCCGCTTGAATTGAACGCGACACGTCCAGTGTGTGAGATACCGAATAGCTGCGAGTTCTTCTAGACGTGGCTCTGCACTTTTGCCCGTTGTGTGACTAACATATGTTTATATTTTGATAAGATAACCACAAATGTTCTAGAATAGAAGCAGTTAAATTGTGAAAGTACACAATATCCATATGTATGCGATTTCAACACTGTGGCCTTTGTGTATATATTTAAAGATGGCCATCTTTAGCTTGATTGTTGATGTAATGGTAACACTTTACAATATGAGTCCATTTGTAACATTAAGATTGATAAAAGCTGTGGAATAAAAGTATTGTTCCTTGTTACAGTGTGTTAATTTCAGCATTTACTGATATATTTTAAACATTTTTTGTTGCTTTTGTTAACATTAATGAACAACGAACTAACTGTAACGATCCATGTATAATTAATATTTATATTTTTATTCATTTACAAAGTATGGTTCAGTAGGCTACTTTTTTTATATAGTAGAGCACTATTTATTTTCCGTTCAGTATCCATTTTAAAAACTATCGGTCAATTAATCCATATTGGCCTGCGTGGTCCAACCTAGTTGTCGGTATCTGTAAAATTCAATATCGGTCGACCTCTAGTGATGGGATCATTTTACCGACTCGGACATTTGAGTCTCCTTCAGCAAAATGAACAAATCTTTTTTCGAGTCATTTTATTCATTTTAGCAAAATCAGCATCACGTGAAAGCATCACTCGAAAAACCCGAAGACGCAAAACAGGTGAACTAATTCCAGTACAGAACCTAATAGGATGTTGCGCATGCGCGACTGAACGAATCACTCCCCAAGACGACTCGTTCTTCCCGAGTCACATTAAAGATTCGTTCAAAATGAACGAATCGTTCAAGAACGACCCGTGGACGCGCATCCCAGAGCTTGTGCTACACAAGCTTTTGTGCTTAAAAAGTACACATATTTTTTTTGAAAACAATGACCGGTCGTTTCGCTAGATAAGACCCTTCTTCCTCAGCTGCAGTGTTTCCCCTGCCATTATATTAGGGGGCGGCCCGCCCCCCCAACGGCAGCCACCGCCCCCTTTTAAGGTCATGTAAACTTTATTTTCTATATAGCGCCAGATCACAACAGACGTCATTTAAGGTACTTTTCCTATAGAACAGGTCTATACCTGGTTCTTTTATTAAAAAAACGAAATAGCCTCATGTTATTTATCTTATTTACACAACGGCATGTCATTTCTGTCTCTAACGTTACGTGGTCACGAGTCCACAATTTCTCCTCCGCTAAAACGCGGACGGGATCGCGGAGTCCATTCATAAAAACGGAATTTACTCCATAGCGCGGGATGCCGCAGAATTCGCCAATTTTTGGATTAATAAATCAAAAGTAGGTCTCTCACTTAATTCGAATCGAGATATGGACTAGTATCTGTGAATATTAAAACGCAACAAGACGGTTTAAATATGAATCCTCGATGTTCCGCTTGCCTCTGTATGAATGAATGGCGGAGACGCGGCTTTGTTTACTAAACAAATAATGAAGCACACGTGACGCTCGCGGTTATTTTCGGCCTCTGCGTCTGATTATATGACGACATAAACACATGAACTTCATCTCCAGAACTGCTGTGAGAGTCACTTAATGCAAATTTTACCGTTTCATTTGAGAAAATTAGCATCATACCGTAGTGTATACACACAAAAACTAACCGGCAACCTGTCAAAATAAAAGTACAGTTTAACATGTAACAGAAATGTATTAGTCTTKTATTACTTTTGTACAGTGTAATGTAGGTGTTTAAATATCCCTATTTCTGGCAAATTTAATTAACAATTAAAGGCAGAAATTATAATAATAACAGAAATAACAGAAAAACTATATTTGTTTGGCAACAAATAAAAAGGTTTAATTTTCATTTCATTAAAAATAAATAAATATTTAATGCATGTATTTGATTATCAGAAAAATTATAACACAAGAATTTCTGAAAAAAAGAAAAAGATTGTAGGGCCCTATTGTTCAAAAAGTTGAAACTGAGATATTTGGACTTTTATTATTATTATTTTTTTTTTTTTTGGATATTTGGTTTTTTTTATTACACAAAGAGTAACATACCGAAAACGTACCACTCTGTACCGTTGATACCCAGGATTCTGAGAACGGCTGAGAATCATTTGGCATAAGGAACCAAGAAACATTCCTTCTAACAATAAGCATCTTGACGCAGACTGTGCATTTACTGTAAGCTTCATTTCCTTATGCATGGAGCCTATGTTTGTTGAACTTGTGCTGAAGAACCCACACTGGAAAGGTTTTTAGGTTATATGGCATGTTATGTGGCTTATCGTTATGAGAAAACTGGATTTATGACCCAGTTAAATAGTAGTGGTAAACCAAAATGGGCCAGCTCCCAAATTTGAGATAAGAATTCTGTGGTGAGATTTATTTATTTTTTTTTTTTCAGGATTCTTTTATGAATATAAAGTTCCAAAGAATGGCATTTGAAATAGAAATCATTTTTAGAAAGCATTTTAAAATGACACTTTTAGACACTTTAATTGAAAACACTAAAAAAACAACTTAAAAAAAAAAACATAATTTTAAAATATTAGACAGCCAAATATTAGATGTAACAAAAATTACATTTTTAAGGCCTCACGAAATGTGTTTATTTTTTCGGTTTCGGTTTAATTTTTTCCCCCCAAATTCAGTTCCTCTGTTTTAATGGGTTTTACTTATTTATCTATTTTCCCCCCAAATTTAGTTTTTATTTTTCCATTTTAATGTTTCTGGATTTTTTTTTTTTTTTAATTTTTAAAAATCTTAGTCTAATTAATTGAAATCATAAAATGCATACAATTTAACAGCAATTTATTAAATGTTTAGCAAAAATTAAGTCCCTACGAAATATATTTTTTTCTCAAATTCAGTTTCATCACATTCTGTCTTTTCCATAAATTTTCTGAATTTCATTTAAATGGTTTGATTTAACTTTAATAATGAAAATCTTTAATTAATTGATTTAAATATATATATAATTTATTTTATTTAGTTACAGCTTTTTTTTTTTTTTTTTAGAAATACTGTGATGTGTATTTACATTTTTCTGGTAAATAAATTCTAGGAAATAATTTCTCTAGTAAAAATTCCTTTAAAAAAAACAATGTTTTCATAATAATTTTAGTAGTACTACATTAAATAATATATTTCTGTCACAATTTCTTCAAGTTAAACCGAGCTGTAAAAACCTTTATGACAATGGACCTTTATGAAACGGTAAAATGCTCACAAAGTGACTCTCAGAGCAGTTCCAGAGATTATGTTTATGTACTCATATTGAGGCGGTAGAGGCTAAAAACGCTGTGAGCATCTTGCGCGCTTCAGTATGTGTGTAGTAAATGAAACAGAGACACGCAGAACATGCAAGATTCATATTTAAACAGTCTTTTTGAGGCCTAATATTCACAGACACTACTAGATTTCATGTTTTGGTTTAAGTGCACTGACCTACTTTTGATTTATCCATCAAAAATTCAGCAAATTCCGTGACATTATACAGTAAATTCCATTTTTATGACTGGATTCCACCCAGCACAATCGAACAAAACATGTTTCAGACAACAAAGAATTTTTACAAAACAACATGCTGGCGCATCTTCTCCTAATATTAAAAACTTGTGGGTGATACCACACCGCAGGAAATAAACACAGCCTGAAGTGACACAAACAGTATGACATCAATTAAAACGTCTGATTCATTAAGAATGATGATCCTCAAGGCGCTACAAAGCAGCACCCAGGCAGCGACTGGCAAACAAGTATCAGCAACACAAGGAAAAGCTGAAAGCTCTCCAAAGCAAACACGAACGCATCCCAGGAGGTCTTAGCTAGGCAGCGAAAACAGCACATTTTTTAAGCCTGCACATTTTCCAGGCAAACATCCCTAAGTTTGTCTCCACGAGCAGAGAGCAGCTGCAACACAACAACAAAATGCTGAGTCCACACGCACGAAATGAGTGAAAACAGAAACCACAAGGACATTCTTCAAGGAGAAACACACAGAAACTCATGTGTGAGAAATGTGGTATGCTGCTCGTCTTCACCCTGACCAGATCTTTTTTACAGTTTACAGGCTTTCACTAAAACCGTTAAGAGAGTGAAATAACAAAATACATGGAAACTAACTGCAAAAATGCATGTTCTTTAAACTTTTGGACTTGTATATTTGAATAATAAATATCCTAATGGGCTCAATGATTCACAAGGCTTGCATCTTGTGACCAACGAAATTCATACAGTAGGTCTAATGGCCACGTTGTTGACTAAAAGACTTTTTGAGCATTTACATGCACAACTTCATGTTTGTTGTTGTGAAAACTAATAAAATGTGTGTAGTAAATCATATTATCCATCAGAAACTGAATCTAACACAAAAAGTAGACCTCAGATGTCTTAAAAATGTGAATTTGGACTGTCCCACTTTAGCGTTTTCAACCTTCTGGACTGTAACAGTTAAAATTGTTTATTTTATATAAAAACCAATATTTGGTCCCCAATTAGAAGCTAGAATTATTTGATGTTTGAAATTCCTGTTCAGACCAATAAGTAAATTTGAATGTGAAGTAGCATATTTTAGACACATTAAAACTCCTTAAAATAGGGAATTTGACCCGTCCCCCCTTAAAGGTCTTAACTTTCTTGACCGTATTTAAGTCTAAGTAACTTACATTAAAGAAATGAGTAGAAACCAACATATGGTTCCCAATTAGCTAGAACTACGTGTTTGAAACTCAGATTTCAGATCAATAACTGAGTTAGGATTTCAGTTCTAGACCAAAAACTGAATCTGAATTAAAAATGGTTTGTTTTAAATGCATTTAAAATGTGAACCTGTCCCACCTTAGAGCTCTCCTTCTAGACTGCATTTAACAATTCAAATAGTTTATTTATATAATTACCCAGAAACCAACATTCAGAGTTATCTGGAGAAACCTGATGCTTAAATTTCAGTTTCAGACCAGTAACTGAAGTTCAATGTAAAGTAGCTTATATTTTTGGCCTGTCCCATCTCAAAAGGTCTTTACCTTCTTCATTGTATTTAAGTTAAAGAAACTTCTATTAAAGAAATTTAAGTAGGAACCAATATTTGGTTCATGATTAGCCAGAATTACTTGATTTTGGATTTCAGTTTCAGACCAAAAACTGAATCTGAATAAAAAATGGTTTGTTCTAAATACATCAAACGTTTTAAAATGTTTTAAAATTTGGCCTGGCCCACTTTAGAGCTCTCCTTCTGGACTGTATTTAACAGATAAAATAGTTTATTTTATAAAATTACCCAGAAACCAACAATCGGTCCCCAATTATCTGGAGAAACTTGATGCTTGAAATTCAGTTTCACACCAGTAACTGAATTTTAGAATTTTTATTTTGTAGCTCAATTTAGAGACATCAGAACGTCTTATAATTTGTGATTTTGGCCTGTCCCATCTCAATCTCTTAACCTACTTGATAGATTTTAAGTTAAAGTAACTTCTTAGACCCAATTAGTCAGATTTTTGGATTTCAGATCTAAAGCAAAACTGAATTTAAATGAAAAACAGTTTGTTTTAAATACATCAAACATCTTAAAGCTGTAAGTTTGGCCTGTCCCACTTTAGAGTTCTCAATCTTCTGGACTGTATTTAACAGCTGAGATAGTTTTTTTTTTTTTTTTATAATAACCCAAACACCAACATTTGGTCCCTAATTAGACCAAATTACTTTGTGTTTGAAATTCAACTGTAGACCTAACTGAATTTTAATGTAAAGTAAAAATTTAGACTCATAAAAATTTGTAAATTTGACCCGTCCCATCTTAAAAAGGTCTTGACCTTCCTGACTGTATTTAAGTTAAAGTAACCTCTATTAAAGAAATAAGTAGAAACTAACATTTGGTTCCCAATTAGCCAGAATTACTTGATTTCTGGATTTCAGTTCAAGACCAAAAACTGAATCTGAATGAAAAACAGTTTGTTTTAAATGCATCAAACATCCTAAAATAGTCAATTTGGTCCGTCCTGACTCACAGGTCCTAACTTTTGTGACTGTGTTTAAGTTATTAAATAATTAACTAGAAACCATAATTTGATCCCCAATTAGCTAAAATTACTTGATGTTTGAAATTCACTTTCAGACCAATAACTGAATCTGAATAAAAATTAATCTCATTTTAGACACATTAAAACTCCTTAAAATTTGTGAATTCAGTCTGTTCTATCTCAGAGGTCTTAATCTTCTTGATTGTATTTAAGTTTAAAAAAAAAAAAAAAAAACGTCTATTAAATAAGCAGAAACCAACATTTGGTTCCCAATTAGCCAGAATTACTTGACTGACAAATTTCAGTTCTAGACCAAAAACTGAATCTGAATTTTTTAAAAAAAGTTTGTTTTAAATGCACCAAACATCCTAAAATTGAAAATTGAAAACTTTCTTGACTGTGTTTAAGTTAAAATCTTTTTTTAACATTAAATAAAACACTACAAACCTTAATTTGACCCCCAATTAACCAGAACCACTTAATTTCTGATTTTCAGTTTCAAACCAATAACTGAACCTAAATGAAAAGTAGCTCCTTTTAAATCTTAAAAAAAAATAAATAAATAAAAAAAAAAAAAAAAAATTCACTAAAATCACCTACTTTATATGAAATAAGTAACTACAAACCAGAGCCGGGTTACAAATTGTAATCCATTACTGATTCAAAATTACATGACAAAAATTCTAGTTATGTAATCCAATACATTACACATTTTAGGTAACTTAAGTAGGACTACTTTTTGATTACTTTTAGATTACTTTTGACCTAACTCATTTATCACATTGATTAAAATTGGATAATCTTTTAGCATATTGGTACAAAAAAATGCAAGTAAGAAAAAAGTAAGAAAATATATTCCATTCATTGTAATTAACAAAATGAAGTGCATTACCCATTACACTACTTCAAGGTTTCCTAAACTGGGGTTTGTAAAAGAAACTGCAGGGGGTTTGGGAGTTTAGAGTATTTTAGAGAAGAACATTTAAAAAGATATTGGAATGTTGCTACTGTGTGAATACATGTAATCATGTAATCAGTAATAAAAGTAACTGTAGTCTGATTATGAGTATTTTAAAATGTAAAATTGGAATCTGATTATGTAATCCAGATTACATGTAATCAGTTACTACTCTGCTAGAAATCAACATCTGGTTCCTAATTAGCTAAAATTACTGATTTTTGAAATGCAGTTTCAGACCAGTAACTGAATCTGAATGAAAATTACACATCGAAACTTCCAAACTAAACAAAAAGTTAACGGTAGCCTGTGTCGTAGCATATTTTCCATATTATAGATGTCAGTGGCTAACAGTTTGGTTACCAACATTCTTCAAAATATCTTATATAACCAGCAATTGGCGCCGAATTAGTTACTGGTTTCTGAATTTCGGTTTCAGACCATTAACTGAAACTGAACCTCAGACACCATCACAAACTGGATTTGGGGCAGAAATGACAGGGTGTGTAAATACAATAAGACTAATCCAGCCTAAGCATTAAATAAGGTTAAAATTAGTGATCTGAAATCCTGCAAAACTAACTTTTTTTCTACAATAACATGATCAGTCATCAACAGCTTGTGTTGCACCAGTCATCTTCAGTATGCAGAGGATTTTCATGATTTCATCTCGCAACGCATGTGCCAGCATTCACACCGCACACACACACACACACACCACAGCAACTAAAGCTAACGTCAGACATCTATTACATGATATTTAAGGCAAAACAGGCCTGAATTTAATCGCTTTCTCTTTCTGTATCAGATATATTAATTGAGGCGTTTCTCGGTACGGCGAATTCAACGGCTGTGTTTGACTTTTCCCTTCAGTAAATATTTTCGTACGTGGTATGAAAGGAAATTTGCTGACAGTCGAAACAGCAGTTCACCTTCGTAATTCACCACAATGTAATCATATTTAACCGTTTTGGTTGTTTTGAATCATCTGACCGGCCATCGTTTTAACGCAGTAACACACAATGCCTCCAAATGCAGGCGCACCACCACCACCATCATCATCTTCTTCTTCTTCACTCACCCTCTTTTACGCCAGGCAGGTTGTTCTGATCAATACTAAAATCAGCCATGTCGTCGGCGCTTAATGTTTCTCTGGGGTTTCTGAAGGTTATTGTTTGACAGACTGATGGCGGTTTCCGTCAGATAAATAAATCCCGATCGATGTCTTCGCTAATGTGTCGCTCTGATTGGTTTCTGTCGCCAGCCGAGGTTTCTGTCCGTCCCTCCCTCTGTACCCTCAGCAGATGAATATTGTGAGCTGAGCTCACACACACGCACACATACACATGCACAAAACACGAAGGAAAAGCTGAGCAGTGTGTGTATGTGTTTGCTACGGATGGCAGGGCGGGACATGCCACGCACGCACGCGCTCACACTCTGGCACGCAGGGAAGCGCGCACACGCGAGCCAACACACGTAAAACGCCCACTGAACCTGCGCAATCCTCGAATTCCTTTTAGCTGACATGTGTCAGAAGTACCTGGACTTTTGTACACATTTCAGGCTAATATAAACAAGATTATGCGTTTCTCTATAACTCTTTTGCTTTTGGAAAATGCAGCTACTCTTTCTGATGTCAGGCTTCCTCGATTTTAAAATATTAAAAGTATGTGTATAACCTGAGCTGAGTTGTAGCTTTAACATGTAGCTACTCTGGATTAAGTAATCAGATTCGTAATCAGACTACAGTTACTTTTTTACTGATTACATGATTACATGTTATTCACACAATGGCAATAAACTAACAAATAAAATATTTAATTTTTTAAGTGTTTTATTTTGATTTATGTTAGGTTTTCGAACCCCTTGCAGTTCCTTCATGAACCCCAGTTCATGTAATGTTTAAAATGCACTTCATGTTGTTATTAACAATAAACGGGATATATTTTCTTACTCTTTGTATTTTATATCAGTATGCTGCATTATCCTATTTAAATCAATGTGATGAATGAGTTTGGTCAAAAGTAATCTAAAAGTAGTCTGGAGTGTGTAATGTAATAGATTATGTTACTAATTACAATTTTTGTCATGTAATTTGGAATCAGTAACAGGCTACAATTTGTAAGTACCCAGCTTTATGTATAACTATAATATAAAATGTAAATATGTTACTATAAAAAGTTATTAAATATTACAAATAAACATAAACATATTTAATATTTATTAAAAATGAACATATTTTATGGTAAATAGCCAAAAGCTTTTATTAAATTATGAATTATTTACAATTAATTTTTATGATTATTATTATGTCATTGATGTTATGGAAAATGTAAGAAATATTAAAAGCTAAAATACTCCAAAGCTAAAATAACCCATTAAAAAAAACCTCATACAAAATCTGATAAATGCTAATTATAAAATGAATTTGAATATAAAATGAAATTAATTAATTTATTTAAATAATTAAATAATTAAATATTTATTATTATTAAAATGTATATTATTGAAAATGTCTTATTATTAAAATTTCTTTCTTTCTTTCTTTCTTTCTTTCTTTCTTTCTTTCTTTCTTTCTTTCTTTCTTTCTTTCTTTCTTTCTTTCTGTCTTTCCAGTGGAAAATATTTTACTTCTGAAGTTTTCCTTAAAATTATTATTATTATTATTATTATTATTACTATTATTATTTTATTTATTTATTATTAATATATTTATTTTTGCAATTAGAGATTCTATCGAATGGAAAATATTTTACTTCTAAAGTTTTCATTAAGAAATATTTATTTATTTATTTATTTATTTAGTTAGTTAGTTAGTTAGTTAGTTAGTTAGTTAATGCCATTAGAGTTTCTATCGAATGGAAAATATTTTACTTCTAAAGTTTTCATTAAGAAACATTTATTTATTTATTTATTTAGTTAGTTAGTTAGTTAGTTAGTTAGTTAGTTAGTTAGTTAATGCCATTAGAGTTTCTATCGAATGGAAAATATTTTACTTCTAAAGTTTTTCTTAAAAATTATTATTATTATTATTATTATTATTATTATTATTATTATACATTTTTATTTATTTATTTATTTATTATTATTTATATATATATATATTGCAATTAGAGTTCCTATCGAATGGAAAATTGTTTACTTTTAAAGTTTTCATTAAATTTATTTATTTATTTATTTATTTATTTTATGCAATTAGACTTTTTATCGAATGGAAAATATTTCACTTCTAAAGTTTTCCTTAAAAAAATCATCACTATAACAACAAAATGTTTTATGGTAAATATAGAGTACAAATTTGATTGAATATTATTTATTTTTTACTTGTAAGAAATTTTATTAGTATTTTTAAGAAATGTTTTTCGTCAAGAATGTAATGATGAAATTGGAAGAAAAAAGAAAATAGAAAAAAGTTAAAAATAAAATATCTAACAGAAAATAAAATTAACTGAAATATAAACTAAACTTAAATATAGTTTTAACACAATGACATGGATCTGATTATTATTATTTATTTATTTATTTATTTTTCAGTTTTTAACGCAATTTAAAATATTAAATTGAGTTTCTATCAGATGGACAATGCCTTGTACCTTACTTCCAAAATAACAAAACAAAATAATTTAAATAAACATATAGATTTTTTAATTATGAATATGGATCTCAATGTTTTTAAGCCTTCATCCACCTGGAGTTTCTACCAGATGAAAAGTCCACCAGAATTACATTATATTACACATACGGCATCCATCATCATCATACCGTTTCTTGTTATTCTAGTCACTGACTCACATATACTTTTAGTTAAATTAAAACAAGAATGCCAAGAACATTTTACCATCCACCGATGAATGATACCCAGCAGCACCAGTGATTTACTCTTGTCCTAACATACACCGCCGCTGATTGATTGCTCGTTGGCCCTGAGACCACGTCAGAACATCAGTCCCAGCTGTCACGACCCTTTTTTAGATACAGAACCTACACCGTCACACTTTTGATTTACAGCGATGACACATCCTCGCGTCTGATTAAAAGTATCCCACCTGATGAGCCTCCAGCAGAAGAGCCTTCGGTCAGGCAGGAGCAAATACGCACCCAGGATCGTTCCCTCAGTGCCATGGACAGACCATCCTCAGGAAGTCTTCTTCCACGACTTGCTTTTTTACTTCTGATCGGTGCTCTCAACGTTCATACAAGAAGCCTTGCAAGTCCAGGTGAGTACGAGAAACTAATTTGATCTAAGCATTGTATCATAACTGGCCGACTGTGAGCTGAAATGTATTTTTCCATTTCCACAGTCAACCAGGTTTTCCATTCAAAGGATGATTCAGACATCCAAAACCAGATTTTGGCATTTCTGCTACGGAAAAACATCATGCCTGTTCCAGAAAAGGACGTGATAGGTAAATGCACTTTATTTGTGATGGTCTTGCTCTAAGCAAACGTATATGCATTAAAAATTATTTTTAAGCATCTTATAATCCAGAAAAAACTGCACTTAGCTACATGTTTTACCTCAATCGCAGGTCTCGAACTGGCCAGAAAAATTGCAGAGCTGCAGGAGGTAGGTTTAATTTATTTTTTGCCATTAAATACAATTAAATATTAAATTTAATTAATAAAAAAATATATACACATTAATATATATATATATATATTTTAATATTATATATAAATATATTAATAAAAAATAAACCTATTATTACGAAAGCTAATTTTCAGTTTGCCGTTTCAGCTTGCGGCTCTTCAAGACGAGCTAAATACAGAAAGAAAATTGATGTCAAATGCAATAGAAAAAGAAAGATCGATGACCAGTAAAAGAGATGATGGTGAGTGTTTCTTTTTTACTCTGCAAAAAATGTTTTTCTTACTTAGATTTTTTGTCTTGTTTCCAGCCAAAATATCTAAAAATTCTTAAATCAAGAAGGATTTTTGTCTTGTTTTCAGAAAAAAGAAGTCAAAATTAAGTGAGTTTTTGCTTGAAACAAGTTAAATAATCTGCCAACTGGGTAAGCAAAATAATCTAGTTTTAAGATTATTTTTCTTATAATTTAAGATTATTTTTAAGATTCATTTGTTTACCCCATTGCGGATTATTTTACTTGTTCTAAGCAAAAACTCACTTAATTTTGACTTCCTTTTTCTGAAAACAAGACAAAAATCTTTCTTGATTTAAGAATTTTTAGATATTTTGGCTGGAAACAAGACAAAAAATCCAAGTAAGAAAAGCATTTTTTGCAGCGTACGAACCGATATTATATCTGTCAGTTGCATAAATACAGATGTAAATGTTTTTTTCGTTTCTTTTTAGCCTGTTTCTGGAAATACTGTGTTTGAGGATCTTAAAGTGAAGAGCAAGGAGCAAGGAAATCTGCAAAATCGTCTAATGCCTTAAGATGTGTCAAACAAGCAGAACTTTTTCAGATATGGAAGTATATGTATTCATAATGTGTCATGATAATCATGATAGATATAATGTACTCATGACTGTACTCTTATAGCGAAAATGTATTTATTTAAATGTCATATCAATAAAACATCAAGTGAAATTTATTGATTTTACTCTTTCATCTCATTGTGCAAAATATGACCTATTTTTTAAAGGTCTTGAGTTCAAATGAAACACAAGTACACCATTTTACTACAATAATGTCAAAAAATTATAATAAGCTAAATTTTTTAAATTTTTAAAATCTAAAAAGAAAACATTTTATTTTATTTTATTTTATTTTATTTTATTTTATTTTATTTTATTTTATTTTATTTTATTTTTTTATTACTGCATTTAAAAAGCCACTATTTTCGTTTTCAATAGGGACAGCTTCTAAAACTGCAAGACAAGGTCTTCTACAAATAAACGCAATAATCACACAGGGATATAATTTTACTACCATAATATCAAAATGTTATGATAAGCTAAACCTGAGGTTTTTCAAGAGCTGTTGTCTCCCTCTAGTGTTAAGACTCGGTTGAACATTATAAATGTCACACATATTATACCTTAAAGGAAAAGTTTGCACAAAAATGAAAGTCTGTCTTCATTTACTCACCCTCTACTTGTTTCAGACCTGTCTGAGTTTTGTTTTTCTGTTAAACACGAAAGAAGATATTAACCAAAGAGTTGACAGCAGCCATTGACTTCCACAGTACTACACAATACTATGGAAGTCAATGGCTGCTGTTGACTGTTTGGTTCCCACGATATATTCTTTTGTGTTCAACAGAAGAAAGAAACCCATACAGGTTTGGCACAACCTGAGGACCAAAAAATGTGGGTGAACTATTCCTTTAAGGACAATATGTGACCCTGGACCACAAAACAAGTCATAAGGGTCAATTTTTTAAAATTGAGATGTATAATTCATCTGAAATCTGAATAAATAGACTTTCCATTGATGCATGGTTTGCTGAGATAAGACGGTATTTGGAAATCTGGAATCTGAGAGTGCAAAATTTTTTTTAAAAATTAAAGTTGTTCAAATGAAGTTCTTAGAAATGCATATTACTAATCAAAAATTAAGTTTTGATATATTTACGTTAGTAAATTTACAAAATATTTTAATGGAATATTAATCTTAATATCCTAATGATTTCTGGCATAAAAGAAAAGTCGATAATTTTGACCCATAAAATGTATTTTTGGCTATTGCTACAAATATACCCGTTCTATTTAAGACTAGTTTTGTGGTCCAGGGTCACATATATGAACATATGTAGACAGAGGATTATGGACATTAATTGAAAAAAAAAAAAAATAATAAAAAAATTAGAGACACAATTTAGGTAATTTCAAATGAAAATAAATATTACCATTGTCCACAAAGAATATGGATTTTTTTATTTTATTCTATTATTTAAATGTATTTTAATTTATTTTAAAACTGCATTAAAAAGCCAATTGGGACCACTTCAAACGTACCCATTGTAAATTATTGAATAGTCAATAATTTTAAGAACGTAGTAAAAAATGCAAGTTGGAAGACAATGTTTTCTACAAGCAAATACAACAAAGACTGAGAGGACAAAAAAAATAAACTCATCAAGATCAAGGCGGATGCAGGCTTCCATGTGGGCTGCACTGCAGAGTATGATAAGTGTCAAAAGGGAAGAGCTATTTCCAAAGTATGGTTATTAAAAACAGAATTCATCCGTTTTAGCAACACAGTCTTCCGTATCTGTGGGAGGTAAGTTTAACATTGCTACTTCATCTATTTGTTTTGGCAACTTTGGTAACTTGTTTTGGCGCAGAAGTGAAAATTCTGTCTAAATACTAAGTAGATGCGTAAATACTAAGAAATTTCTAAGTACTAAGAAATGTACTTAATCTTGTGTCAGTCCAAACCGAATGACCTTCTCTCTTCCGTGGAACATAAAAGAATATGTTTGGAAACTGTGTTTTCTGTCCATATACAGTTGAAGTCAAAAGTTTACATACACCTTGCAAAATGTTAATTATTTGACCAAAATAAGAGGGATCATAAATGCATGTTATTTTTGATTTACTTACCTGAATAAGATATTTCACATAAAAGATGTTTACACATAGTCCATAAGAGAAAATAATAGCTGAAATGATAAAAATTACCCTGTTTTAAAGTTTACATACACTTGATTCTTAATACTGTGTTGTTACCTGAATGATCCACAGCTGTGTTTTTTGTTTAGTGGTAGTTGTTCATGAGCTCCTTGTTTGTCCTGAACAGTTAAACTGTCTTAAAAAAATGTTTCAGTATTTTTGCTGAACCCTTTCCAACAATGACTGTATGATTTTGAGATCCATCTTTTCACACTGAGGACAACTGAGGGACTCATATGCAACTATTACAGAAGATTCAA
>JAHKKF010531660.1:3852-28406 GCA_019740295.1 Labeo calbasu | reverse complement strand
TTAATCAAATAAATGCAGCCTTGATGAGCATAAGAGACTTCTTTAAAGACTATTACAAGTCTTACTGACCCCAAACTTTTGAACGGTAGTGTATTTTTGGACAGTAATGTTGATCCAGGATCAACAAAACATGTTGATCCAGGAACATGTCTTACTTGGCAAAATCACGGCGACCTAAAATCGCAGTCCTGGGGTTAAAATACAAGTTTTTTGGCAGGGTTCACCCGGAGGCTAAATATCACGTTACTGGGGTCACTTCAACTCGCGGACATGAAAAACAACCCACGGCAACAGCGTTAAAGTAGCCTAATTCTTGGCAACACTGGATTAGACCCAGCTCATTTGCTGGCTTCCATGGCTGCAGTATGCTGTGTTTTCCAACCACTGGCAACCCGGGGTGTTGAAATACTACTGGGTAAACTGGCAGTGGGCGGAGTCACACAGACCATAACAAAAACAGACATTCCGATACGGAACTCACATTTCAAAGTAGAATAAATGGCTGCAGATTTGTTTTTCAAATAAACACCAATGTGGACTTAGCATGCTTCTTGAATATCTGCAAATATTTTGGACTCTTAAAACATGTTTTTTTTGTTTTTTTTTGCAAAGTGAATGACATATTCAGTAACATCAGCTCAAAAAATTACACACGGCACCTTCAATCGATCAGATTACTGTCAATGATTTTGTGTCACCTGAAGTACCTCCATCTATTTTCTGTATTTTTCTCCCTTCACAAACTCTCAGGCTGGTTTCCAGGTCGGCTGTGTTTGTCTCCGGGGAGGAAGACACAGCAATAGTAGGCAGTTTTACCCTGACGGAAAGAGCAGCAGGCATGAAATTTCCCTTGATATTCCACGACTAGATCTCAGCCGCTCTTTCTCACATACACGTTTCGTGGTGTTTAATTGATGCAGGTGGCAGAAGCTTGTGGAATACAAATGAACGGCGGGTGAAGGTTTGACCTGCAGTGGTGGGGGCGAACTAATTAACTAACTAACAGCAGTGACGCTACTAACTTCAATACATCATTCAGTATTGTGTCTTCAGTGCTGCTTTTTTTTTTTTTTTTTAAAAAAGGCAATTTTCTAACATGTAGCAGCGTAGCGTGACAAAACACTAAATCACTTTTTTCATATTATATTGCATTTTACAGCCAAGTGAGCTGAATAATCAAATATGCTCTCCGAACATAGCACTGTCAGTCTATCGATAAAATAAAGCAATATTGTGAATATTACAATTATGTTTTTTTCTTTTGGCCATTAATCTCCTAAAGAGCAAAACTAGTCTTGCCACTCACAAGCATGAAATCATTAAAACAGAAATGTTTAATATTATCTCTATATTCACAGCCAGCAGTAAAAAAAAAAAAATGGCATTATATTTGGTTTGATTCATTTCTGTGAATCAGTTCAAACTGTTCATTTCAATGAACCACTTCTGAAATATTATCTTCAAAATGAATAATTACTCAGTCCCTTATTGTCGATTTATGTGTTTTAAAATAGTTTAGCTAAAATATGCAATCTTGGTCAAATGTTTAAGCGAAGATTTGTAATGTTTTTTGAAACAGTCTCTACTGCTCACCATACCTACATTTATTTGACCAAAATGCAGCAAAAATACCAATATATTGAGAAAAATTATTACAATTTTAAAGAACCATTTTCTATTTGAATAGATTTCAAAATATAATTGATTGCTGTGATCAAAGCTAAATTTTCAGCATCATTAATCCAGTCTTCAGTGTCACATGATCCTTCAGAAATCATTCTAATATGCTGTTTTGCTCAAGAAAGATGATTATTATCATTAAATGTTAAAAAATGCCTTATATTTTTGTGATAATTTTGTGCATTAATTTGAAATCTTGTGTAACATTATAAATGTTTTATAATAAGAAACTATCAATTTCTTTCTTATTTATTTATTTATTTAATTTTTTTTTTTTTTTTGCACGATTCTTCTTGCATTTTGAAACTACTGGGCTGAAATGGCTGTTTCGTTTGGTTCTTATTATTGAAAAAAAATCCTTTAAGCCATTTCAGAGCAAATCCATAAACAAAGATTAAGGCAAAAAATATTGAAATCTTAAACAGCGATCGCCTGCTTGTCTCTTCTCGCTTATCTGTGGAAAACAACACAACATCCATCACGTACAAATGATTTAACACTCCCACAAAACGCTAGACACGCGGGTGTGCGTGTGCATAATCGCGCATACATGCGTGCGTTCTGCATGTCAGCCTTGAGTGTATTGTGACAGATATCAGAGACTGCGAGAGCGAGACAACGAGGTTATGTTATTCACCAGCCACGGGTGCAGCTCACATGAAGTCATCTCCATTTGCTGCAAAAGGTCAGACAGCCCTTCTCTCCACCCTAAGGCATATGGACGCAAAATTCGCTCTCTGCGTCCGTTTCCGCCAGCTGTTGACCTCTCTTTCTGTCTCTCTACGTGGATGGATGATCATCACACAGTCAGTGTTCTAGCAGGTTCATCTCATATAATCATGTCATCACAACCTTCACAGCTACTGCTGGAGTGCCTTTGCTTTTTACAATACGAGAGATTTCATTGGGAGAAGATTAAAGCTGCGTGCAACCAATTGTACATACACAATGCAACATATATCCAAGTGAAACTCAATACTGAATGGGATAAACTGTACAGCCGGATTTAAAATCAACTGTGACCCTGGACCACAAAACCAGACATAAGGGTCATATTTATACATCATAATGAATAAATAAGCTTTCCACTGATGCATGGTTTGTTAGGATAGGACAATATTTGGATGAGAGACACAACTATTTGAAAATCTGAGGGTGCGAAAAAATCGAAATATTGTCCAAATGAAGTTCTCAGCAATGCATATTACTAATTAAAAATTATGTTTTGATGTATTTATGGTAGAAAGTTTACAAAATATCTTCATGGAACATGATCTTTACTTAATATCCTAATGATTGTTGTGTATTTACAATTTTCTGGTAAACACATTCTGGTAAATATTCCTTAAAAATTGTTTTAATTATATTTTTATTAGTAGTAGTAGTACTATCTTTACATTAAGTAATATATTAATATATTTCTAGCTGTCAAGTTTCAACTTTTATTTTGACGGGTTGCTGTGAAGACCTTTAGGGTCTTCATTATATGACGATAGTTTTCATAGTTTCATGTACTCGCATATTAAGGCGCCAGAGGCTGAAAACACCGCAAGCATCATGAATATGTGAGTAGTAAACAAAACTGCACGTCTGCGCCATTCACCAACACAGAAACGCAGAAATACGCCACTTATTTAAATGAATTCTTAAAGTACTGGCACTAGTAAAATGCGGAATTGTACCGAATTGTACCATTTCCTCAGAAAATGAACATATGCCACATTTTTTGGGAAATGAAAGCAAAAATCCAGATATTATAAACATATTCCACTGTATGCCAAACTAGGGATGTTCATTTTGGTTATTTTTCCTAACCGACAGCTGACGCTCGTTAACCGATTATTAAACCCCTAAAAATGGCCTAGTGACGCCCATGGCCAGACACATGAAAAAAAAAAAAACACACACTGCTTAATCGTTATCAACATACTGCTGTGATATTATGCCAAACAATTAGTTTTATGTGGATATTGGAATGTGAGTAAAGTACAAAACCAGGTTTATAATATTTTGTCATTCAAATGCCTTTTGAATACAGAAACATTTGGATTTGTGTGGTATGAAAGACCCAACGTTAGTTTCGCTTTAGCCTAAATGAATTTGTTTTGGCTTGTCGTTTATATCGCCTAGCTTCTTATATTTTTCATTTTCGTTCTTTCCTGAATACTGTTAAATTGAAACATATTGTAAACATTTTGCGTCTGCATCAGGTCTATTTCTGAATGTAATAATAAAATGCGACTTAACGTTATAGGCCTAGACGATTTATCTTCTTTTTGTTCTCTCAAAATGCAAGTTTATTTTGTTTTATTTTAGCCATCCAGCAAATGTTGTAAAATATTTCGATACATTTTTTTTTAAATGACCTTTTAAACCATTTAACTGATTGTCTTAATCTTAATAACGGTTAACCGATTAAAATGAGCATCCCCATGCCAAACCATTTGACTTGCATCAAAATGTCTCCGAAACGTGTCTCTCTTCCTCCTGATCTCAAAGTCAGTGGGATCGTGTGTTTGTTATCGAGCTCTGAGAACGGAACAGTAAGAGCTCATCCCTTCCGTTTATCTGCAGCATGTGACACTCAGAAACAGCACACCAAAGGCGTTTCTGTTGAAGAAAGCTCATCTGCTCTATGCATCAAAGATTCTGATAAAACTGAAGCACCCATTTTGTCCTTTTATGTGTGCTGATACTATGTTTCTGAACATAGTAGTAATTCTAAGATGCATTCTATAAAGGCACTTGGATTTCTCTGAATGGTGTCATTAACTTCAATCACGTAACATGTGAGAGCACATATAAATAGCAACCAATAGCACCTTGTTTACAACACAGATAGTGACAGATACTATTAACGCAAAGTGTAAATTGACGTAATATGCTATATATACCAAATCTGAGCAACAGTGGGTGGAGTTACTGAAAACAAACTTTGCCAACAAGACTGACTTAACTGATTTAACCTCTGTGTAAACAGACACTGCCATAAAAGAAATGTGTAGGAGCAAGCATGAAGAGTGTTTAGTGTTTATCTGTCTGTCTGTGCTGCTCAAGGCATGTTTGTTCACTTGATTGTCTTCTCTCTGTAACAATTCAGCAACAGAATAAATTATAAATGGCACTGTTCTTTTATAGCCAGAGATAATGAGCAGGTCATGTGATCTGAGCGTCTAATTAGAAACAGGACTGGAGTATACAGTGATGCTTGTTGCATTACAGATGGTTTCTGTTGAGTGCCATCTGTGATGTAAATGCAGCACCTCTAAATGTGTGTGTGTGAATACCTTATGAAAAGCAGAAATATCTCCAGAGAGAGAGGAGGAAAGTTTCAGTGCCGCTGTAAGAGCTGTCTTCAGCTGTCAGTCAAAGTTTCTCTCTCTCTCTCTCACACACACACACACACACACACATTATGTATTCGGTCACAGTGTGAACAAAAAACTGCACTGCAGCTGCCCACGTACTTTAAGAACAAGCAGAAGTTTCAATACAAGTTAAGCTCAATTGTCAGAATTTGTGGCATACACTCTTAAAAATAAAGGTTCATTATTGGCATTGATGGTTCCATGAAGAACCCTGGACATCTACGGAACTTTTCAAATGCAAAAAAGGTTCTTTAGATTTTTTAAATGTTCTTCAAAACAGTTCTTTTACGAACTGTTCACTGAAAGATTCTTTGGGGAACCAAAAATGGTTGTTCTATGGCATCACTGCAAAAGCACCCTTTGGAACCTTTATTTTTAAGAGTGTAATGTTGACAAATGTAACAGATTTTTAATAATAAAATATGAGATTATGGTGAGGGACTAAAAGTGGTTTGCCATGGTGACAAAGCTATAAAATTGGAGCTATAAAATTGAATACACAGTCAAAGGTAATTGATTTTTTTACACCATAAAATCATGTTAACATGCACACACAAAAAATTATTTCCCTTACTCAGTATATATTTTTTTCATTTTCCAGAGTGAATATTTATAAATTCCTAAATTAACACAAGGAACAGGAAAATGACTTAATATAATTTTTGAAATTATGTACGTTTTTGCTTCAAACCAAAGAAAAAAACATGTCAGTGGGGGCAGAAAAAATGATCTTTTTAAACTTTGAATTAAAAACCCAATGACAAATACTATAAATCACAGAAAGCATAAAACAATTTTAATATAATTTTTTAATTTCAATTCAAAAATGTCTTTAACTGATTCAAAAAAAAAAAAAAAACATATACTGGAAAACTATTGCTTCCATTTTAAGTGTCTCACTGTAATCCAGATTTTGGATTTTTTTTAGATAAAATGGGATACAAATGGAAAGTAATTGTTGTGGTTATCAATGTTATGACACAAATCCTTTTGTTTTAGCTTAACTCTGAACACAGACAAGTCAGAGAGTCGTCTTAGCTGGCGCACAGCAGATGCTGTGGTGATGTTTGAGGGCTGCTACGCCTCTTATTTTATCTGGAAACCCGATTCGCTCCAGACCACCTGATCTGTGTGTGTGTGTGTGTGTGTGTGTGTGTGTGTGTGTGTATGTGTGCACTCTCCTGAGCTCCTGAGACAGACACGCTACTCCATTATTCAGAGGAAGAGACTGCAGATGTACAGATCTCTGAACACACACACACACACACAGGATGAAAAAATCAAAAATGCGATCACTTCAATATCTCAACCATTTCTCCTAGAGAGCAATGAAAAGCAAACTGAATTTTGCTGGTTAAAAATCCCAGTAATCTCCAGTACAAATTTTTAAATGCTCTTAAATCAAGATACATTTAAGGGAAAATGCAAAACTTCTAATTCAATGTGTTTTTTTGACCACACTGGCAGAATGAGTTTTAGTTTTGATCGTGAAAACAAGACTTAATATCTTAAGTCATATTGCTTGATTTAAGAATATTTAGATATTTGTACTGAAAAACAAGACAAAATCAGAAAAAAGGCAGAAAATCATTTTCGCAGTGAAAGTCTACAATCAAAAGTCTTTATTTAAAAGACTTTATAAAGGCTGTATTACCAGCTAAAACTGCCTAATGGTTATATGGATACTTTTTTTTGCAATAATGTCATTGTAACAATAAGAACAGGAGCATGCATTAAGATTGTAAGTAAGATCTACTTTGTTATATTGACTTTAATATTGCAGACGCCCTGAAGAGAGACATTACAGCAACTGTGAAGCCAAAAGAAGCAGAAGAAAGAAAGGCTTGGAAGGAAGTGCATGAGATGTGCTCCAAACACATAGAAACATCTATGACAAGCGTCCTCTGCCGTCCCAAATGCATGAGAAGCAAAGCTTCAAACGGACGGCCTCCATCTCCCCTCATCTCTTTAATAATGCCCTTTCATCTGATCCCTACATCCAGACCAGAGAAGAGCAATCCAGCACAGAGACACAGAAAAATCATTATTCTGAATCATTCTGCTTCACAAAAAAACAGTCTGGGAGATTAATTCACAAAACAGATTACAGCAGTGTGAGAGATTGTCAGGTTATGGTTAGATCTGGTTAACTAAGAATTAAACAGGCTGTTTTTGCTATACTGTAATTAACCTAAGGGTCCTAGAAGGTGGGAAATGGTTGCAGTCAAAGCTAATTACAAACATTAGAAATTAGATCCAAACAATCAAGCTTTCAGCCTAAAACAATTGAAAATATTATTATGTTATAACAGTATAAACAATTAAAATAACTAAATAACATTAATATTTTAATTTCGTCTTTGATGTGACTCAAATAAATCCATTTATATTCTGATTTCAAATGTATTTTGTATATTCTGTCTGATATGTCCTTTGAACTCAGATGGGTGTAGATATGAGCTGTGCAGATTACCCAGAATGCACTGGGCAGAGATGACCACACAATCCTGCTTCAAGGAAAATATTGTCATCATTTACTCATGTTCTTTCAAAGCCGTATTTATTTATTTCTTTGTGGTTATTTCTTGTGCTAATTGCCATATAATGTAACAACAAAAATTAGAATTACGGCCATCAAAACATGTCTTATACATTATATTTCAAATTTTTACAAAGTCGTATGATAGAAATTGTAATGGTTATTTGCTTAGTCTTCTCTATCCACTGTAATACATGTCAGTGATGTCAAACAACCAAACATATGACATGAAGCATGATTCATTGAATAATGACTTATAATAAATAATGAAAGCACTGTATGACTTCAGAATACTTGGAAAAAAATGGATGAGTCACATGAACTAATTTTATGATGTACTGTTTTTTCTTCTTCTTCTTCTTCCCAGTACCGTTATGAAAAGCAGGTTAAATTCTGCAAAATATCTTCTGCAGGTCTTCATGCAATTCTGCTAATTCTTCTGCCGTTCTAAGAGCGACGCCGCTGTGAATTTCTAAAAATAAATAGACACGAATAGACCGGAAAAAAGAGACAGAAGCATGCTGAGAGTCAACATTCCCATTTAGCATTAAACACACTCCAGTGTGCGGTTAGAGGACAGACATATGCTGGAAAACACACACACGTTAACCAGCCCCCCGAGGATCTGTGTGCCCTTCAGGGGAACGACGGATGGGAGAATTAGGATGGCAGGAGGAGACACATTTGATAAAATGGAGGCTGAGAGAATAGAGGAAAATGGGGTGAGAGAGAGACCGAGTCGACTTACGGATGCCCGGATTTAAACGCAGCACCTGACTAGTGTGAATGTGTTTGTTTTCGCTGGCATTCATTCATTAAAAGTGCACATTTTTGGACTTCATCTTAATGTATTTTTAAGAACCCATTCGAAAAAGACACAATAAAACCGAAGTTGAAAATAATGCATATAACAATATTATTACAATATGTTTTTTTTAAAAAGTCTTTCTACTTCAAAAATTTCACATTTCATTCATTGTTACTTGCTATTTCTTTGTGAAATGTACTGCATATACTAGCAATTTATAAGTAAAAAATAGTTTTACAATTTTTTTCAGTGTCTGATAACATAACGTAATGAAATATTAGCGATAAATATGAATACATGGCATAATCAGTTACTTTTCAAAGACTACCAACTGAGAAATATGTTTTTTGTTGCCTACAAACTGATTTAGTCACAGTATTGTCGAAAATATCAATGTATCTGCAACTTATAATAAAAATATAAATGCTGTATATGTAACAAATAACCTTTAGAGCCATGCAAATGTGCACAAATCATTTGTTGCAATCAATGCAATTTATAAATCAGTTTCATTTCATGTATGCATAAAAGGGTTTGCATTTCAGAAGCTGTCAATATGTTGATATTTTGTTTGTGTAAAAAACACCTATGAATATTAATGAGATCATGAGGCCCTGCATTTGCAAAAGACTGGAATCACTGAAACATCTACACCATGAAAACAGAAGTTGTAAATAATGCATATAATAATGTTATTAGAATATGTTTTGCAAAAACATTGAAATTTTACAAATTTCTGAATAAAAAAAATTGTTTCACAATTTTATTATTGTTATTGTTTCACATTTTTTTTCAGTGTTTGACAATAACTGATGAAATATTAGTGATTAAAAGACTACCAACTGAGAAATGTTTTTTTTTGTTGCCTACAGACTGATTTAGTTACAGCATTGTCTAAAATATCAATGTACAGTATCTGCAACTTATATATATAAACAGAAGTTGTAAATAATGCATATGATAATATTATTAGAATATGTTTTGCAAAAAAAGTCTTTCTACTTCATAATTTCACCTTTCATCTATTGTTATTTGCCATTTCTTTGTAATTATTTGTGAAGTTTCCTGCATATACTATCAATTTCTGAGAAAAAATGTTTCACAATTTTTTTCCAGTGTTTTACAATAACTAATGAAATATTACCAATTAATATGAATACATGTTATAAACAGTTACAGCCTGATTTTAGATAATGTTGTCTAAAATATTAATGAGATCACGTGTTCCCTAGGGGGCACAAACAGACTGTTTCAACTCCATCATTTGATTTGATGATGATGCAAACAGTTGTAGCCTCTATTTGAAACAGACAAACACCTCTGATCTGTGATCAGCAGTCAGCAAACTCAGCATGGCCTACAATACAACTGTGCTAAACTTAGGAGAGTCATTTAAATATTAGGACATTCAGAGCCAATCAGAAAGCTCTGCTGTAGGCTCATTCCAAATATTTTTAGGAAGCAAAAGATGATTGACGTTAAGACTATAAAAGAAAGCTGAAAACACAGACTTGGGCAATTTTTATGACCAACAACTGAATCAGTATTAATTTAAAGGCAGCGTATTTATTTTGATAACAGTAGAGTCAATCATCACTATTACCATTACTTCTACTCATAGGGTTAGAGGCTTGCTCGAATCATTAACTTAAACTTCAGCTGATAATGCCTGTAATCCATCAAAATCAAATTGTGTCAAATGAGAGGTTTGCAGTTACTACTATAAGAAGTGATTAGACCTACAATTTTCACTCGCACTCTCGGGAAAAATAGGTACACCCTTTCAAAAGCTACACCTTTGTACCTTATTTATTTACGCCTAAAGGGTGTATTTTCATAGCTTAAAGGCACATATTTGTGGCTAAAATGTACATATTAGTATCTAAATGTATATTTTAGTAACTCTTGAAAGAGTGACAGCTTTTGTACCTTTTTCTGAGAGTGCCAGAAAACAAAATCGAAGAAAAAATTCCATAGACGCACACAATGAAGGATGCACTTTATACTTGGACCTAACCATCTAGTAACCACCCAGAACAACCTAGCAACACCCCAGCAACCAGAACAATCTCACAATCGCTTGGCAAAAATCTAACAAACACTCAAAACACATTAGGATTATGCCAATGAGTTTTGCACAGAAAAGCACCACTCACATTTTCTATGAATTACCATGAGAGTCTCTCAATGTTTACACACCCACAAACACAAAACAGATCTGAATTAATTTTCTGTCCCACAGCTGCAGCCCAAAATCAACCCAGCAAACACTGTACATCTTCATATTCTTACATTTCTACGGCGAAATGGTTTATAATATAATATTTTATACCGTTTACTATTTTCAGTCGCACACAGCGGATCATTAATTCACGAAAACACAGTTCCAGCACACATATAAAAGCTTTAGCATCTTAACAGTGAGACTCCAGATACAATGCTTTAATGAGCTTTAAAGAGCTAAAAACCATCAAACACCAGGTCTGCAGCATGCATGTCACTGCTACAGGCTCTGAATGAAACTAAACATTTAGTGAGAAGTATTTACTTACCTTGACACGTCTATTCACTACACAGTCTCAAATCAGCCTGCGTGCTGAAATAAATCTACATAGGGATATGCAGACTTAAACGGCACCATGGGAAATTATTGACAACCAGCGGCGGATAACTAACTCCCCTCCATTAAGTGAGCACATTTGTCTCTTTCTGAACAACCAGCAGCCAGTGACCCCTGAATAAAGAGGGTGTAGAGCTCTTCAGGTAAGGCTGAGCGGAGCACAGAGACCCTCACACACCTCAGAGAGGTGTTAATGGCTAAAAAACACAGGCGAATCTCATCTCCACAGCTTTACTGTTCAAAAGCAAAAGCATGGTAAGAATACTACGGTTCTAGTAGCACTTCAACATGCCCACGTTAAACACCAGTCATTTAGCAACAGGAATAAGAACAATAATGCATAAATATAAGAAGCTGCACAAGGTAATTATGTATTTAATGACACCCCTAATAATATTTATTTTATGCTAAGTATAGTTCAAGTCTATTAACATATTTACTGACATATTGCTCAAGACTTACTGATATAAAAATTTTAATTAAACTTTATTTGGTGTACTACTTGTGCACAATGCACATTTCTTAATATTAAGCTTAAAATATGTTTAATGTCACTACTGATGAGGACTGTATGATCGTTACATAACATCAGTCCTTAAAAGCAAAATATTTAAAGTGCACCTAAAGTGTACTTGCAATAGTTCCACTTTAGCACGATCAAATATACTTAAGTATCTTTAGTTGGACTTCAGCACTACCTCCGCACAATAAAAGTGCATTAAGTATTAGCTGTTCCAATTTATCAGACTTAAAGTATACCAATTTAGTATACTAAAAGTACAGTTACAGGGTATTTTTATTAAGTGCATGATACGTATATGTATTTGTAGTATATTTAGCATTAAATAAATGTATTTTTAATACATTTTAGTATTTATTTTTCACTAGGGACACTTAGTTTATAGCTATTTAGTAGCTAAACAGCTACTAAACATGCATCAGCATAACCCAGCTAACAGGGACCATTCTCACAAGTTTCCCTAGTTTTTTTTTTTTTTTAAGTTATATTAATGTTAGGACAAAACGTTCTTAAAGTACTTTGCATGGAACGTTCTTATAACTGTCTTTGATATAATCTCATAACACTGAGATAATACGTTTTTAGAACATTCTCTGAACATCCTTATGTTATTTATACTTAATTCTAAAGTTCTTTTTTGTAACCCATAAATATCGTTCTAATCACGATATTGTTTTTTTCTTTTTACATTTTAACGTAAAATCTAAAAATATACGTTATATTTGGGGTGAAAATAAAGTTAGCTGAAGGTTCTTAGGAACGTTATAATAACGTTATAATAACGTTTCTATAACCTTAATTTGTTACCTAAGAATTTACATATGTGATCTTGGCACATTCTTTATATATTTTATAAGATTCACCCTTTTGTTCTAAACATAAATGCGACATAATTCCGTTATAATTTCTTATGCTGCTTCTCTGTGGCTCGGATCAGATTTCTAATGATGATTAGCGTCATAAACCAACACGGGACCGTTATTTGATCAAAATCTCGAGCAATTATGTTACATAAACCAATAAATCTTACAAAATGCATAAACAAATATACATCCATTCTGAGATACAGCTATAAAGATCATCGTTCATACCAAACATGTCTCATTATTATTGAAAACAGCGATTTGTCAGACGGTCAAGATGAGAGCGGAAAATATTCACATTAAACCTCATTTGTGTTACAGACACATACACATGATGTAAAGAACAAAAGAATCAGCGTGTTGAAAATAATCGCGTTTAATCACATTAAGAGCTTGTAGCGATTCTGCTGTTGTGTGTTTGATGTTCACACGCATTCTGGTGTTATTTCAGCGCTATTGTCGCCTATATTTCATGGAAAGCTGTGAATAATCTTACCGGTTGGTCGTGTGGATGTAGATGAGGTTGGCTGAAGCGCTTCTGCTGCGGTTTGCTGTGTTTTTCTCGGAGGGTCGGGAGCTGTCCTCCGCTCGCGGTGCTGAACGCTCAGTGCTTGGTGCTGGACAGCGGCAGCAGTGCAAGAGCCGAGAACGGGATGATTCAAGCCGAACCGCATCAGGCGCAGCGCCCTCCAGCGCTCAGGAGGAGCAACCGCGGCGTACTGCAATACTGACTCATTTCAAAACGAGTAATTTGATTACATAAAACAGTAGGAACCCCAAAACAGCCGAATGAACTAATAATAATAACTAGAATTCGTAAAACGGCTATTTAAAGGTATTTGTAAAATGCGAGGGAAAGACAAGTATAAAAGTGTGAGTTCACTAGCGACACCTGGTGATGTAGTTTTACCGCAGGAGCATTTTCTTTGTTATATAAGCATTTTGAAAATAAATTATAATATATAAAATGGCTCTTTTTATCAATGTAGGATTTTTCTTACGTATCATTTTTTTCCTTTTTCTTTTTTTAATCCATAGTCCATAATATAATAAAACTATTATTTATTTATTATCTGTTTATTTAAATATTTCTTTACACTACCATTAATTTTTGGAAGGTATTATTTCCATATTTTTTTCTTCAACATTTAAAAAATATATAAGCAGAAAATCAGCATTTAAGAATAATTTCTGAAGGATCATGTGACACTGAAGACTCTAACCTGAAAATTCAGGTTTGAAATAAAAAAATCTAAAATATATATCCATATAGAAAACAGTTATTTTAAATTGCAATAATATTTCAAAATATTATACATATAAATGTATTTAGTATTTATTTGGCATTTTTCTCATAACTTTTGAAACAGAACTTCATGCTTGATGAATGCAGTGTTTCTAATCATTTAGAAATTGAAAAAAATTACATTAAATGATTTACTTGTCTACACTCCACATTTTACAATTTAACATTGTAATAAAATTTTTTGTATCATTTTTTTTCTAAATACAAGGTTCATAATATAATAACTGTATTATTTACTTATTATTTATCTATTTATTTAAATATTTCTTTACACTATTAAACTTTTGAAAGGTATTATTTCCATATTTTTTTCTTCAACATTAAAAAAAAAACACATTTCACATTTTAGAATTTTACATTTTACATTTTTTGTAATATTTTAGTATATAGACATTAAATCTCGATACCTAATAGCCTTGGAAAAAACATGGGATTTGTGCCTCTAATGCTTTACAGAAAGTTACAGGACAGGAAAGCTTACCGAATGTGATTTGGCATCAAAACACAAATGCCATCACTGCAAAACCTTATAAGAACATGTCCAATTTTACATTTATTCCTTGGAGGAATTGTTTAAAAGACCAGTTGAACAGTCCAAAGCTGAAATTACATGTGGAAACGTAAACAAGGCACAGAACATTATAGATAATATGTTGAACCATATTACACTCACATTCACTGATATTTTTTGAGAATTACAAAACAATAACATAAACAGAAGAAACGTATGCTGAGTCTTCATCAATAAGGCATTATACGGCACGTGAAAAATGCATGTTATATATTGGTTGCACTGAACTGAATTAAATCTGATATATTGAACCCAATGATCTGATAAAACCGAGCTTCATTCTGGATCACGTCCATTCCGCTTTCATCTCTGCTTCAATTCCGATAATTACAAATAATAACTAAATTACAGCTGTGGTCACTTCGCCATCAGTAAGCACTTGTACATTTTTGAGAAAGACCATCATTGGCTGCATTTGTGAGGGAGTAAATTGTCATTGGTCGTTGCGCGTGTGGGTTGTGTGATTGGCTGTGGTTTTGAGAGCGTGTGCTGTCATTGGCTGTAGCTGTGTGACGAATGTCCGTGAGTGACGGCCTGGACGGCCTGTTCAGGAACCAGACTGGGGTCTGAGAGGATTGATGTGGAGGTGCTGAGCAGACGGAGAGAACTCAAAACAGCTGCAGAGAAACACAGAGACAAGACATGATAGAAGTATTACGATAAAACTGATATTACCTGATAGATCTGACTCGTTTTCTGATTGGATAAACAGGTTCTGCTGTTGTAAAATGTAGATAAATGCACACTAGTGAGTTCTGATTAATTCTATATTACTGCTTTATAACTAATTTTAAATGGTGGGAGAATTATTTATTCTAAATATTCCAAAAAAAAGGTTTCAGAATACTGAAAAACAAGAAGTATTATAGCTTCCACAAAAATAAGAAGCAGCACAACGGTTTTCAACATTGAAAATAATCAGAAATAATCAGAAAAGCAGCAAATCAGCATTTTATGGGATTCGTCAGATACTGTAAAATGAAATTCCAGGATTTTCAAGGACTACTTTTTTGATTTTCAAGGATTTCAAACAGAGATCTCACTTATCAGACAATGTCTTATCTTTCAAATTCTAAAAAAGATAAGATAAATAACAATATACTAATAAACCACAACCAATGGTTTTGCAAAAAGGATTGTGGTTTTTAAGGGATTTGTATGTGTACACTTTTTTTTCTTTGTTTTGTTTTTATAACTGTACTGCCTTAATGGTTTGATGTTTTCTACTGTTTAATTAAAAAAAAATTTTTTTTGCGAACCCACTCCAAGTCCCGAAGTGAATCAAATGACTCGCGAACCAACAACGAAGTCCCAATCTGAATCAAATGATCTGCGATCCGCGTTCCAAAGTTCCGATCTTATTAATGATTCGCGAACAATCATTTCAGATAAGGACATCGGAGCGCGGAGCGCGAATCATTCAAAATGATTCAAAATGATTCACTTTGAATGATACTCCAACCGGCTCCGAACTTCCGATCTAATTCAAATGATTCGCGATCCGCGATCCGATTGGAGCGCTTCGAAACAGCGAATCATTTTGCGACGCAATCGTTTAACTGATTCGAAGTTTTGAAAAGCTCCGTTTCATTTCGTCCATTACTATACGTGGTTTTTAAAATCATCAGAAGCGATGTCGAAATCCTTAAATGAATGGCTCTTTTGATCTGATTTTTGCTAGTAAATCGCTTGAACTGAATGATCCAAGTCACGAGTTTAAATCAATTGGAGCAGTTCCAGCGTAAATGATTCACTTAATTGATTCGGTTTATCTGTTCCTGTTTTCGCGTCTTCAGCCATGTTTACATGACACGGTCAGTACTACTACCGGCTTAGCTTAATAGTTCGATTACATTAACTGAAGTAAGCTAAAAAAGTATGATGTTTAGAAATAAAATATCCATATTTCCATTCCAAAGATAACACCCAACACAAATTTAAGAAAATATTGGTGAGGTAACCGGTTTACTGCTAACTAGTGAAAGACTACTATTAATATGACGGGCTGCACCTCAAAATACATGTGCATACTGTGTTTGAAATAGTTTGAGTACTGCAGTTCAGTTGGTGACAGTTCAATAGGAAATTAGTTGAAAGCACCCAGTCATCTCACACCACTGAAGTGAATGTTCAATTTATCAGCATATATTGTAATAACTATTTGAGAAATTACTGTCCTATCTGATTGTATTAGTCTACTATGGCATCATGTTGGAGAGGAATTATAGCTGGTAAAGTGGATTTACTTATTGTTGAGTTAAGGAAAGTGATCATGAGCATTGTAATGTTACTCAAGCTCAACATCAGATGGGCTGCAGCCTTAATTTTGCGTCAAAAACTAAACACTTATTTTATAGATACATTGTCTTTTAATAATTTAAGCACTTTTCAAAACATAAAATTCAAGTACTTTAAGGACCTTGTATGAACCCTGATATTAGAATGATTTCTGAAGGATCATGTGACGCTGAAGACAAGTTTTTACAATATTTACATATTCAAACAGAAAACACTTACTTTAAATTGCAATAATATTTCAAAATATTATTTAATAATTATTACTTAAATATTTTTTACTGTATTATTTGTTTAAATAAATGCAGCCTTAATGGGTAAAAGAGACTTCTTTTAACATCTTATCAAACTGCAAACTTTTAAATGAGATATAGTGTACATATTGTTTTTAATTATATATTTAAAAATTATATACATTATAATTTTATATTCTGTTATTTATATTTTTATATTTATACAACAAGTATAATTAACGAAATAATATAGTGAGTTGATCATGATTCTATCTTGCATCATGCTTTAAAAAAAAATGTAGCTCTGCTAAAATCATGGTGAAATTGTGGTAAAATCGTCCTCTAAAGCCTTACTGCTCTTGTAAAATGCTATACAGTTAAAAAATACACACACACGAACACAAAACACAAGAAGGCAGGTAGTGATAAATATTCCAGGACACAGAAAAGTGGTTTGTTCAGAAAGGCAGTAAATTATTCTAAAGTCTGAGGGAAGGAAGTGTGAAAGCGAAACACAAAGTAGTGTTATACAGAGGTGCTAGTCACTCACTGGGTCTGAGCGTGGGCAGAGAGCAGTGCTGGTCCAGCCAGGACAGAGTGCTGCGACACAGATCATCAACACTGGCTGTGGACACCATCCCGTTAAATGACTCGAACAGCGGCTCGATAATGATGCTGAACTATGAGAACGGCTGCAGTTCAGGAAAATATGAAGACTTTACAGAATTAATTATGCTAAAAGGATGCTGGTCTTTGCAATAACAGAAGCAAAAACAGTTTTTTCATGCACTGGTCATGCATTTTGCTTTCATAAAATTTCTGCTTTCACACAAGTGGAAAGAAAACATCCAAAATACACATTTTAGCATCTATTTTGAACACTTCATCTACTTGCATCCAAAACTTTAGTTTTGCACCAAACCTCACTGAGGCGTTTGTTCATAAAATATTCACACTGATTTTATACAACATTTTATTCCTAAAAACATGGTGAAAATGTATTTTTCTGACCGTTGACAGTATTTTCTTACACTCCATTTTCTATTTATGGAGTGATAAAAAATATCCAAAATCTCTTTGACTGTAATTTGTCAAAATCAAACAAGAATTTTGAACCTGGCATCCAATATTCAGATTTCTATTCTGGAAACAGATGCAAATTAGTGCATAATTAATGCATGTTAATTACAATTAAATAAAAAATATATTATAGTTTAAATTTATACTAAATGCGATTAGTTGAACTTAAGAGTGCTTTATATCTTTATATGTAATTTCATAATTACTGTACTTCTACTTTAAATATAGTGTTCTGCCAAATGTACTGACAAGCATTTATGGTAAACTAAATTATACTTCAATCTCAATGTTCTACTGAAATTATTACAGTATTTATTAATTTGAATAAATTAGCATTTAATTGTATATTTTAATCGTATAGTTTTTTCATGCACTGATCAATTTTAGGAATTTTGCTTTTATAAAATGTCTTCTTTCACACAAGTGGACAGAAAACATCCAAAGTACACATTTAAGCATTTATTTTATAACACTTCATCTACTTGCATCCAAAACTTTAGTTTTACACCAAACTTCACTGAGGTGTTTGTTCATAAATTATTCACACTGATGTTATACAACATTTTATTCCTAAAAACATGGTGAAAATGTATTTTCCTGACTGTTGACACTATTTTCTTACACTCCATTTTCTATTAACGGAATGATAAAAAATATCCAAAATCCCTTTGACTGTAATTTGTCAAAATCAAACAAAAATTTTGAACCTGACATTCAATATTCAGATTTCTATTCTGGAAACAGATGCAAATTAGTGCATAATTAATTAGCCTCATTTGAATATTTAAACTTAACATTTAAAAAAACTTTTTTTTAATCAACCGTAGAAGTATGGTGATATCTGTTAGTTCATTTCTTTTACCCTGTTCACCTGGGTTGCTTAACCAAATAAGACTTTCTCTGCCAATCAGCAATTTTATTTCAGATTTGAAACTGCTTTGAAGGATACGATCCAGAACTTCCAGTTCTGCAGCGTTTGAGCTCTCACATACTCTCTGAACTTCTCCCTCATGTGGTCGAATCGCTGTCGTGTTATTGGGACGCCTGTAGCTGGAAGCTGCTGCTGACATGCACTGTGTACACACAGTTCAGATACAGTTACTCTAACACATTAATGTTAATGTCTCTCATAACTATATTCACCACACTGTAAAACAGCTCAAACACACTTACTTGATGGCAGTGTTGAGCATGAGGATCTCGTCTCTGAGTCTCTGGGCCTCCTCGTGGAGCTGAGCTCTCTCCTGCTGCATCTTACTGATGTACTCCGCCGTCTTCTGCAGCGTCGTGGCCTTACTGATCTGAGACCAGCGGGAATGAGAGTACAGAGTTGGAGGAAGCAAGATTAAAGATATTAAACCAGATGAGACTATAGTAGATGCTGCAGACAATCTGCTGGAAGCTGAGTGTTGCAGTCGACATCAATCTTCAGATGAATTCTCCCAGACATATTTAACTGAAGTAACTTAGAAGCTAAAATGCACAGCTATTATTCCCTTGTAAAAAACAATATACAACAGCTAAATTGTGCACTAAATTGAATGTTTTTGGACTCTTTTGCACGTTATTTACAATGAAATTAAAACATCTTATAGTTTAAATTTATAGTAAATGCAGTTAGTTGAACTTAAAGAGTGCTTTATATAAAATTTCATAATTACTTCTACTTTAAAATATATTTCAAAATGCATGTTATTTACAATTCAATTCAAACATATTATAATTTAAGTTTATACTAAATGCAATTAGTTGAACTTAAGAGTGCTTTATATGTAATTTCACAATTACTTTAAAACATATATTTGAAGTGTTTTGCCAAATGTACTGACAAGCATTTATGGTAAACTAAAATATACTTTAATGTCATTTTTATTCATATTTCTTCATTTTAATAAAATAGCTTTATCATTTTTCATTTTGAGTTTAAGTTAAGTAATATTTTCATGTTAATATTTTAAATAAGCTTTTCATTTTACATTTTTTTGTTTTAATGAGAGTCTAAGTTAGTCATTTTTGTCATTTTTTAAAATTAGTTTTTGTTTACTTTTTATATTTTTTATTCAGCTTTACATTTATTTTTATTTCAGTTTTTAGTAATTTTAGTACTTCACTGTCAACTTATAATATTTCAGTTAGTCCCAATGGAAACTTTAAAATATATTAATTTTAAATATATATTAAAAATATATTTAATAGTCAACACATCAATTAAAGTGTACTTTAAAGCAAAACTTTTAATTTGACATATTTACAAAGTGTACTTTTAAAAGTCTACTTAAGTGTGTTAAGAAACAGTCATGAAAGTGTCTCTCTAAGTACACTTGAGTGACCTTTTATTTCATTATTATTAGTATATAATCTGCAAGTAGAGTTTTGTTTTTTTGTTTTTTTTAAACATCCTTTTAAGATTTGAAGTACACTACAAGTGCACACTTACAATACAATTAAGCACACTTCATTTTCTCAAGTGAGGACTGATACAGTCACTGAAACGAGTGTTACCTTTATACTCGGCTGTGAGCTGAGAGTCGTCACCAGACTATGTAATGTGTCAAAGCCGAGCTTGATGTTGAACCGTCTCTTCTGCTCTGCAGAAATGTGTGTGATCCGTCGTGTATCTGTCTGTAAGACAAGACAATGTTAGAAACACATACTGTGGGGTTATAAAATAAATGAGTTTAGAGGAAGGATTTGTGTTTTTACTCTTGTGGACTCCATCTTGGCTTGTCCAGGCAACGACTCTGGGCTTTTCTCCGGTTGATTCGTAGGTGACGTCTGTCCCATGTTTCCTGAAAAGCTAACTAACAGTGCATTTCAAAATGAGACATTTCATTACTTTTGAATTAAGAGTTTTTATGCATGACATTACATAGTTGTAAATGTAAATATACTGTAACTGTAATATGCTGAAATTGTAATCACCCTCAGGAATTCTGCAAGATGAAAATGAGTTTAGAGAAATGTATCATTCCATCATTTTCTCACCAACGCTCTGCAGTGAATGGGTGCCGTCAGAATGAGCTTAGCTGACAAAAACATCACAATAATCCACACCACTCCAGTCTATCAATTAATGTCTTGTGAAGCCAAAAGCTGTATGTTTGTTTTAAAAGCAAACCATTCCTTGCATGATCATTAATAATGCTTCCTACAGTAAAAAAAAGTCCATCTCCTGTTGTCTTCTCACATCAAAATCCACGCATACATTTGTTTAGAGCTGTTTTTGCTGGTAAATGGTACTTGATCTGTGTAGATTTCTCTCCTGATTCAGACCAGATGACATTTTCACTAGAGAAAGTGTCACAAGACATTAATTGTTGGACTGGAGTGGTGTGGGTTACTTGTGGGTTATTGTGATGTTTTTATCAGCTGTTTGGACTCTCATTCTGACGGCACCCATTCACTGCAGAGGATCCATTGGTGAGCAAGTGAGGTAATGCTAAATTTCTCCAAATCCGTTGCGTAAAGAAAGAAACTCATCTACGTCTTGGATGGCCTGAGGGTCAGTAAAATTTCAATTTGACATTTTTGAGTGAACTATTCCTATAAAACCACTCAAATCAACACACCTGTTAAACTGGTCCTGTCACTTGCGTGCATTTGTACCGGGGAGAGTTTTTCTGTTTTGGGGACGAGAAGCGCCGTTTGTGTGAGCAGAGAGGAGATGGTGCTTCCCTGCAGGGTGCCGCCGTGGCCGTGGGTTGCCATGTGCGTCTGACAGTGTAACGGTGACAGTGGTGGGACTGCAGGAGAGGCCCAGGGGGGATTGTGGGAAATCTGTGATACTCCTCGACTGCTGCTCTTTGGCTGTCATGGAGAATAATTAGGATTTTTAGGAAGTCTCCTCTACTTACTGAGGCTGCATTTTTTTGTTAAAAAATACAGTAAAAACAGTAATACTGTGAAAAACTATTAAAGTTCAAAATAGCTGTGTTCTACTGATTTCTTTGATGCCAAAACTGATTTTTCTGAATCATTACTCCCGTCTAAATATCTGTTGGTGTGGTTTTATTATTTGCAGTTGTTTTACAGTGTGCTGCAAATATTTTATTTTACTTTGAGAAGAGCTTACCGGAGAGATGGGTGATGATGGTCTGTGGCCTTTTAACCCAGCTGAAGGAGCATCAAAACTCAATGCTGGTTTTCCTATAAAGATTTAAAAAATGTTAAGCAACACTTTTAAATATCACAGAAAATAATTAATAATAACTAATAAAAATAAATATTTTAAATAACAAATATTTTATTATATATATATTTTTTTTACAGAATTGTTTATTTTAATTTGTCGTTTTAATTTTACTTTGTTTAAAGAAAAATTTGTTATGCTCTTCTGTTTTTTTCTCAAACTGAAAATTATTTTAAGTTAGTTGCCAAGGCAACATTTCTAATTTTAGTGTAAATTGTTTTACTTATTTAATATTTTTTTGTTTTTCAAAAAACAAAAAATATTTTTACATTATACAGAATATAATACATGTTAACATCAGGTATTTTACTATTATTTATATACACAATTTTTATATTTACAAAATTAGAATTCAAGTATGACTTTTATAATTTACATTTTTTATTTTAATTTTTGTTTAATTTCTAGTTATTTTAAGAGATTTTGTCTTTTTGATTAAAATTTTGTTATGCTTTTTTTTGTATTTTTCTTCTTCTTTTGTTAATTCAGTTTTATTTTTATTAAATTTAGTACTTCAGCTAAAACTTATTTTATTTCAGTTATTTTATTTCAACATTTCTAATTTTAGTTTGTTAAGTTGTTTTTAAGGTTTTTTCAGCTTTAAAATGAACAAATAATAATTTAAAATAATTTAAAATAATTTTTGCATGAATACATGATACAATACATGTTAACATCAGTGTTATTTTGCTATTATTTACATATACAACATTAAATTATTTCTAAAATTAGAATTAAGTTTGACTTTTATATTTTAAGTTTTCATTTTAATTTTTGTTTAATTTCTAAGCATTTTTCTAAGCGATTCTGTCTTTTTGATTACTTTTTAAAAATATTTCTATTTAGCTTTCATTTATTTTTATTTCAGTTTTAGTTTTAGTAATTTTAGTACTTAAACTAAATCTCATTTTATTTCAGTTAGATGCCAAGGCAACAGTTTTCTTTCTTGGTTACGTTTTTTTTTTTATTATTATAATTTTATTTAATAACTGAAATACTAAGCAGGAAAAATGACAAAAGAATAAAACATCTACATACGCTCCTGAGATCTGGAAGAGAGCAGATTGGCCAGGCAGCTTGTCTGAGTGGGCGGGGTTGTAGATGAAGTCATCACCCTGGGAACCAATTGGGCTCCTCCTGACTTTTGTTTGTGCTTCCCACCGCCAGTGGCCACGCCCACCTGTTGCGGCACAGAGAAGCAGTGAGAGACGCCGGGAGAAGGCAGAGATGGGGTCTCCGTCATGGGCTGGTAGCTCAAAGACATGCATGTGGCAGGAGGAAACATCTCAGCCATGCTGGAGTATCCGTGCCCGTGCTGGACGTCCAATGGCAAGACGGTCGTGGCAGAGCCTGTGTGTGTAATGACCGTGGACGTGGCAGTCGCGCAGGTCCGTGATTGGCTGGAGGAATATCTGTGTCTAAGGTAAGCTGATGGGTAATGGCTTTCCTGTGCCATGATACCCGGCATCTCAGTGGCGTGACCGCTAAACAACGTATGCTGACCGTACGGGCCAAGGCCAGACGAGAGGTTCAGAGGGTGGTGGAAGTCACCGATGTATTCTGAGTGACCTTTGAACTTGGGCTCTGAGGTTTCACCACTGGGGTTGAAGGTCATGTCGGGGTTGATGGTCTGGCGAGGATAACTGTGTCCAGGTAGGTTTACAGAGGGGGAAGGCTGTGACAAACTTTCAGCTGAGAGAGGAGGCTAAAAATGAAAACAAATAAAAGTGAACTTATTTGACAAAGGTCAAACTTACACATTTGGGAAAATGTACTGAATGTATGTGAAATCTGTGCATGGCACACATTAAAATGTATACAATAAAGTAAATAAATGATTATATATTGAATATATCATTTTTTTCAGTTAATTTTATTGTAAACATTTTTATGTTGAAATAACAATGCTATTAATTACAATATAATATAATAATTTTATTTTTAAAATGTTATTTATTTATTTTTATTTTTAATTATTTTATTCTAAACATCTTGAAATGTTTTTGTTTATTTTTAATATCATGTTAGCATCGGGGCTGTTTACATGGCAAACAAGGTCAGCATCATAATCCATAAAATTTGTAATTATTATATTAAACAGTTTAACTTGTTGAAATGTTTACTGCTAGAACCACGAAACTAATGACAACATAAAATAAAAAAATATATAATATAATATAATAATAATATAATATAATAATAGTATTTATTTTATTGGAATTTAGTGATTTTATTGTAAGCAAGTTGAAATGTGTACTATGCTTAAAACCATGGTAATAATATAATATAATAATAGTATTATTTTATTATTATTTCATAATTTTATTTTAAGCAAGTTGAAATTTGTACTATGCTTATAACTATGCTTATATTATGGTAATAATTCTAATATAATATAATATAATATAATATAATATAATATAATATAATATAATATAATATAATATAATATAATATAATATAATATAATATAATATAATAT